>JACXGI010001528.1:42273-90547 GCA_016801175.1 Esox masquinongy
GTGTGTGTGTGTGTGTGTGTACTGTATGAGTATTCATATATTTGTGTGTATGTGTGTGCTGACTCACAAAGTTCAGTATGGCCATTAGCAGGGTGATGAGCAGTAAGAGGCAGACCAGTATTAGACGTAGCGCCGCCCTGGTGGCCACTTTCTGTGACAGCGATGACACCCACTGTACACTAAGAGGCATTTTGGAGCGCAATTTCTGGAAACAAGGAAGTGCTTTGTTTGAATCCACCAATCACGTTATGTTCCAAAGAACTCAAACATTACGGAGGATGTGGATATCCAAACACTGGGCACAGTAAAAGCCTGCAGACCACTGACAAGGAGTGGTACCACAGATGTTTTGTTTGTTGTCGGGCCTGTAGTCTGAAGGCCGAGTGCTGTCTGCCTGTGAGCACGGTCCAGACTCCCCAATATCAGAGCTACAAGTTTGCACCGATACTCAGTTACGGTGCTACAAGTTTGCACCGAAGGCAGTTATGGTGTGACACGAAGGGCTGATACTTTAGTGCCTTACGAGCAACAGTCTGCACCATGTTGTGTTCAAATGGGCCCCTGGTTGCAGTTCCAAGATTACCTTGAGGAAACTGGTGCAGAACACAGTGAGAAGCAGTACCAGAACAGGAAATGTGACTCCGTACGACACAGCCATGGGAAAGTTTCTGAGAGAGAAAGCGAGAGAAAGAAGCAAAATGCTTTTATCTGGATGTTGTTTGTGATTGCATTATGAAATGCAATCACAAACAGTGTGCATTATGAAACTATTTAATTCTTATTCATTATGAAACTATTTAATTCTTATTCAAGTGTGCATTATGAAACTATTTAATTAAGTGTGCATTATGAAACTATTTAATTCTTATTCATATTTTACGTTTGCATTTACAGTACATTTACAGTGTGTATGTAGACAGTATGTGCGTGTGTGTGTGTGTGTATGTGGGCTTTATAGCGCACACACACATTGTGATTTAACTCACCTATTGGAGACAAGCATTTGGACTGTAAACAGTGACACGAAGATGAGAACCAGGCAGCCTACAGATCGGTGAAGACCTTTGACCTCTGACAGATGAAACTGCAACATGCACACACAAGAGACAACACCAGTAGCCTACATCATTACGCAGACAACCCCATAACAAAAAAACACCTCAGCCACAACAAACACACAAAACAGAACACGAAAGTCATAACACACAATGACATCTGACACACCGAACAAAATACCAAACTTTGTCATAGCATGTACGCTTCACTGCTAAAAGAAAATGTTTAGTTTACAGTGCCTTGGAAAAGTGACATGAGTTGTTTGACTCCCTCTGTCATGAGAATTGTTGACATGAGAATCTTTTTATGTTCTATAGTCCCGTTTGGAATGCTTTGAGACCCCTTAAATTTCTCCACATTTTGTAGTGTTATTGACTTGATTTTTATCTAATTAAATTATTATTTTTGCCTTCTGTCTACACACAAAACACCACAATGACAAAGCAAAAACACGTTTTTAGAAATGTGTGCCAATGATTTGAAAATACATTGAAATATCTGCTGCCTCATGTTGGTTTTTGCCCTGAAATGCATTGTTAAGTGTGGGACCTTATATAGACAGGTGTGTCTTTCTAAATCATGTCCAATAAATTGAATTTTCCAAAGGTGGATCCCAGTTCAATTCTAGAAACATCTCAAGGATGTAAGGACACTGAGCTTCATTTTGAGTGTCATGGCAAAGGATCTGAAAACTAAATCAGACATTATTTCATTGTCAATAAATTGGCACAAGTTTCTAAAAATGTGTTTTTGCATTGTCATTATGGGATGTTGTGTGTAGACTGATGGCAAGAAGAATGTAATCAGTCATAAATTTGTATAACACAGCAATATCAGGAGAAAATGAAGAGATCTGAAAACCTTCCAAAGACACTGTACAACTCCACACCCAGTAAAAATGTAAAATAAGGAACCAGACCAACAGCACCCTATAATGTGCTATGGTAATATACCTGATATATTAACATAAAAATGTCAAAGAAAACATCAAATAGACAGAAGAAACAAACATAAGAAATGCGTCACCAAAGCCCTGCTGTACCTGTTTCTCCAGGTTCAGGTCATTGAATAACAGTGTCAGACAGTTGAGCTTCTTTGCCCTCCGCCTGTCATAGAAGAATGGAGGAGGAAACATTCAGTAATTCAATCAACGCAGCGCAAAGGACTTACGGATGTGGAAAAACACTCACCCCACTGAACTGATGGTATCTAAGGACCCGCTTAGGGTGTCGTCCAGGACCTGACCGCCACTAGGGGAGCATTCATTTTTGATTAATTTATTAAAACTATACTATTGCAACAATGTGAGAAACAAATTCCAAATTAAAAATCTGCCTTACCTGTTGATATCGACGTGTGTAGACAGAGCATCCTACAAAGGAAATACATGGACCCCAAGGTTAGAGCTCACTACGAATCATATAATTCCGTTAGGAAGATTGACAGAAGATAAAACAGAGTGATAAGTGACATGGTACATAAGGTTAGTGTGTGTGTGTGTGTGTGTGTGTGTGTGTGTGTGTGTGTGTGTGTGTGTGTGTGTGGTTCTGAAAGTATGTCACGTATGTTTGAATGAACGGAGAATCTAGACAGTGCTAACATGGTCATGTTCATTAAGGCCAACGTTTTGAAAACAAGTCCAGGTAATTCTCTCCTTCTCTGTTTCAGTTTGGTGACTGAAACAGATAAGTTACTCACTGCAAATGGCTGCGATTGGTTAGTTCTGGCAGGGATCGGGAAGATCGGCAGCTTGTTGGGTTTGGTCTCAGGGTTTCTGAGGTCAGAGAAGGGGCAAATGGTCTGCCAGGACTGCAGGTACTGGGACATCCTCACTGAGGCTCGCTGCTTACGAAATTGGACCGGCAGGTTGTTTGTCTAGTATAAACACACACATCAGGGGTGCACACTAACAAATGTACAAACAACCCTTTTTTGTACAAATGTAAAACCTTTTTTGTACATGTCAAAAAAAATGGAAACACACAGGTAGATACAAGAACAGGCTCTCATAGAGCTGCAGTTTTCACGCACCAGTACCTTCTTTTTGGTAGTGGTGTGTTCCTTATAGGGGTCGATAACCAGATATGTTTTCCTCCCAATTAGCATGGAGTCCCTGCTCCCTCCGTCAGTGTCTTCCACTTGGTACGCCCCATCTAAGTTTCCCAGGGTCTCCTCTGTGATGTGAACACGCCTGTGGTGGGTAACATTGTGGATAGAAATGTAATGAATAGATCTGACCTAATTCCTTCTTCTGTGTGTTAAACAATCACACCTGTTTTACATGTGATGTTTCAGAATGATTTTTAAAGTTTTGCACTCCTGAAAGAAACATCTGTATACATTTCCTGTAAGCTTATCCTTACCCTGGCAAACCCCCAGACTCCATATGATTGGCCAAGGTCACGTCATGTGACCAGACGTCATATTGCCACTTCTGTAGACCTAACACGCCACAGAGAACATTGCCGGAGTGCACACCCACCCTCATGCTAATCTCCACACCTGTGGCCTCCCGTAGTTTGCTGCAGAGATACATGACATGGTTAGAAGAATTAGCATGGAACTGAAGTCAATTTTTAACATATTAGAAGCACACATTCTCATTTACTACAATATAACATGGAAGCACTTCATCGTTTATTAATTTGAAAACCTGTATGATAAAAGCATTTCACAAAATGTATTGAGTTGATACACAGGAAGTTATTATTTGTTTAGAAGGATCCCTACTATGCCATGATCTTGGGGTCTGACAATTGACAAATACTGAATGACTGCTAGACTGAGATGAAGCACACTGATTGACTGAAAATGGCCAACAGACTTGATGGCGGTGCACATGTCGAGACCCATCTGAACACAGTTGTTGGCGTGGTTTGGGATGGGGTCTGGCAGACCGGAAACACAGTAGTAACAGTCCCCTAGGATCTTTATACGCAAACACTCGTTCTTCTGAAGAGATAGGCGAGGGGTGGACGAAGAGAGGGCAGGGAGGAGAAAGCGACAGGGACAGGGAAAGAGAGAGTCAGTAATACATTTGTACTACTTCATAGGGATCCAATTCACCTGTGTTTAAAGGAAATGTCCTTAGCAAATGTCTAACTAGCTGAAACCTTTCAATAGGAAATCCTGCCTACGGATGACTAAGGGTGAAGAATCATTGGCCGTGAGAAACTCTCACCTTGGCAATGTCATCGAACCTGCCAAAGAGCTTGTTGAGGACTACAACAAGCTCCTCAGGAGAACAGGAACTAGCCAGCTGAGTAAACCCCACGATATCAGCGTATAAAATACTACAGAAAGAAAGACATGTCACGAATGATTGTCACAAAGTACAAACTCTGGGTCAGCTTTAGTCCTGTCAACTAAAACCTGGAACGTAAGAAAAGTTTCCAGGGCTTACATTCGAACATTGCTGATCCAAGATTCCAGGTTAAGATCCTAGGTTAAGAGATTTAAAAATAAAACTGTCTCTGAATTTTCTGGGAGGGCCCCCAAGACACAGGACAGGTTATAGTCATTAGATTGTGTGTGTTGTATTATGTACACGTTTCCTCACCTGACATCTTTGTGCTGTCGGATATAAAGACTGTGGAAATTCTGTCCTTTCTCTTGTTTCTCAGACAGTCGCTTGATGATCTCTGTCTTCAGTTCCTTGGCAATGTAGCGTGGCAACAAGGAGAGGAGGAGGTTCTCCTGTTGCCAAGGGGCGGGACATGAGGAGTAACATTGATTAAAAGATCACACTGTTGATTTACAGTAGCCAACTGTTTGCATGCTGGTCATAAGGTTGGGAATGACTGTGAAACCTATTGGTAATTCCCTCTGAATAAAAGTGTCAGATAAACGACGAAAATGTAAAGGGATACCTTAAATGGATTGATTGATTGAACCATAGTTTTTACTGTGTGGAGATAATGAGGACTTCATTTTGGTGGATTTGAACTAACTGAATGGAAATATGACGCAAAGTCAACAAGTTCAACTGATGTCTACCTGTTGGTGTTTCTGTACGTCTTTCTGGGAGCGAACTGTGCTGAACTCCTCTTTCTTCTTACTGGATTTCCTTCGGGCATGCTCAGTCGACCATAGGTGAAACAGGCCCACACAGTTCACACACACAAACAACACAGCGTTGGCCACCAGCTGTCAGGGAGGAGGGAGGGGCACATTTGAATTTATTTTTACTTTAACCTTTAAGCCAGGCATAACAATTAAGAATACATTCTTATTTACAATGAAAAAACCCCCTGAAAAACAGTTCTTGCTTTCCTCCAATGCACTGAGCTGCATTTCTGGGGCCCTTTTATCCTCCTTCTGACAAACGCCTGAAGGAGGATAAAGGTGTAGCAGTCAAGCAACATTCAAGAATAGCATCCGGGTTGTGTTCTAGGGCCGTTGTTTAAATTCAGTCTTGTACATGTTAGAGGCAGGATTCTACACAGTGTCCTTTACTTTAAATGTCAGCTACATAAGACATTACCACGTATCTAGGCATCCCATTTACATTTTAAGCAAATTAACCATTAAGGACTCATGTTGACAGCAGAATAGCACTTCCTGTTGAAGCTTGGACAATAGTTTTATTTTCATCAATGAACGTGTCAACTGTGAAGGGTAACTTTGTTCTGACTTTGTTGTTGCTGATAGATTGTGGAAAAGGAAATTTGATAATTGACAAAAAGATAACCAACAGACCTTTGTTTATGGCTTGCAATACATGAAAGGGATCTTGCTGTATCTTGGGGCAACTAAAGAAGTAATGAACTGGTCAGAGGGCCAGGTCAGAGGGAATTACTGGTTAAAGAATTGAGTAAATGGGGGAGTACTGAGTCCCCATGTTTAGATAAGAAAAGGAATGTGAGGAAGGATATCAGGTCTCTGTTAATTTGTTTATGATCACCATTGAATGGTACCAGTAAATAATTGGGTGCTCCATCAATCTGTTTGTGTGTTTAAAACACCCGTTTATCTGGTCTATCTGTTAATCTGTGTATTATTTTGTTCTGCAAAGAGAAAGCCCCACGGCTCTGGGAAGGGGGGTGACCCAATGGGGGTGACTTCATTCAACAACCAGTGTGCAGACATCATTCAACAACCAGTGTGTTGTATCAAGGCTAACCACTGTTTCCTACAACTGCTGTATCAATAAAGGTTCAATTTGAGTATTCAGACTTTTCTCCATAATTTGTGGTAATTTCCATGACAGATACTTCATTGAGTGTAGCGTACAAGTAAGTTACATGGTTGTCCCACCCAGCTTAAAATGTATGCATTTTACAACTGAACTTTGCTCTGTAAAAGTGACAAAATTGTAAAAATGTTAAATGTTGAGATGTCTGTTTTAGTATACAGTGGAAT
The DNA here is from genome assembly GCA_016801175.1 of Esox masquinongy. Classification (NCBI taxonomy): domain Eukaryota; kingdom Metazoa; phylum Chordata; class Actinopteri; order Esociformes; family Esocidae; genus Esox; species Esox masquinongy. The sequence goes on from JACXGI010001528.1 coordinate 48,691, forward strand.
ACAGAGATGACACTTCACTGCTCAGTACAACAACAGAAGCGCCATTCAGGACCGAGCTGAGCGCAGATGAATAAACAATATACAAAACAGTATGTTGTGGGCTGGCTGATTTGAATGAGGACGCTATGTGTCAGACAATGGAAATGTGTGTGTATGTGTGTGCTTAAACAAAAAAAAAAGTGTTCTCTGCAAACTATTTACAAGAGTTTACCTATTAAATTTTCATTTGGAGTTATTTTTTCTTCGTGCTACTGCACGAATTACTGTGCTCTTAGAAACATTGGAGTTTCTCAAGGAACTGTTGTGAGTCAACCCTTAATTCTGAACCTTCATTTAGTTGAGGTGTTCTTGGAGGAATGGTTTAAGAAAAACTTCAAAAGGCCCCTTTCAGGAACCTTTACTTCTACGAGTGACGGAGACAGACATTTAAGGAGAAATATAATGTGGAAAGAAAATATATGATTTAGGTCTGTGGAATAGCGTGAATAGTGTCTGTCGATCTGTATACAATATGTCAGCTGTGTGTGAATGCGCGTGCGCATATTCTAGGTCTGAGCTTGCGTTCTGTTACCTGAACAGCCAGGTTTGGTGTGTCAGGGCTGGTGACAAGAACGTAGACGCTGATTATTATTACGTGTGACACGCTGGTCCCGATCCCCACAATCAGAGCCCAGGCTAAAGACAGAGGCAGCACAGTGTACACCCCAAGAGACAGGAAGAGGAAGAATGCCACCTGAGGGATAATCAGAACGGAAACAAATCCAATTTGTGAATACAAACACTGGCTTGTTCTTTCCTCATTCATACTATTTAGGACAAACTAGCGATTAAAGGTACATTCCAGTCATGTGATTGCCTCATTGAAATTGCAGAGCGTCAACAAAAACACACTATTAGAAGAAAAAAAATCCCAATCAAAATGAAGTTCAGCTGCGCAGCAGGTCGTTTGGGGCGGTCTTTTGCCCCAAACGAGCTACTGCCCTCTAAACCAACCTACTGGGCAAAATAATTTTTCAAAGTCTTTTCAACGTCCTTTCCTCAATGGAAATGATGTTATTGCCTTTCTAGTTGAAAAGAGATTTCAGATGGATGATCATGTGACCAATGTGAACCTTCAAGAGCGCCGGGCCAGTAAATAAAATGTTATGTGGTTCCCACTATCCAAGACTGTCTCATGGGGAGGGGGATATGCACTAAACACATTTCCAATTCATATACGCTTACAATACACTGTCTACATACATGACTTAGGACAAATCTAAGCAAGCACCCAAACTGACCCCACTCCTTCCCGCTCTCACCTGTTCCCACGGGGTGATGGCTCCCCCCGTGAAGATGAAGACCACGGCCGTGATGTATAACACCCCCCAGACGAAGAGGGACAGCGCCCCCCCGCAGCGCCTCACCACGGGCAGCCAGGGCAGGGCCACCAGCAGGGCGGTGCTTATGCACAGCACCACGCACACCACCGAGAGAGCGCCCACATGGGTGGTGATGTTCTGTTGACGGGGGAGACAGAGGGAGTCAAACCCCTCTTAACAGTACGGTACCCCCCCACCCCAAAACACCTCTGTCCTAGCCACCCTCTTCCAATGCCCTCTCTCACCCGCCCTGTAGCTGGTATGAGGACGACGATGGCTACGCAGAAGCCCATGGCCAACAGCAGACCAGACAACATGGCCGGCGTCTCTTCCAGGCACCTTAAGAAACAACGGGTTGATTTCAAGACAAGCGGCATTGCAACTGGCATCAATAGCATTGAAGTTGAAACTATTACAGTGGACCATTTCCATGAATATGAATGAACACATGCTGGAATCATCCAGTTACTCAATAGACATTTAAAGAACACATTTAGTGAAGAGGTTGCAGTGCTAACATTCCACATCACATATAGCAATATTAATGTTATATTATGAATGTTGATGTGGGCTTAAAAGGTCATGTACTCTCCACGCTGTTCTGCTGTGGACTGGACACCCCACAGTCTGGCTCCCCTCTAGGTTTCTTCCTAGGTTCTGACCCTACTATGGAATTTTTCCTAGTTACCGTGCATCAATTTCTTGTTTTTACTGGCTCTTTGGGGTTTTAGGGTGTGTATCTGTATAAGAACTTTCTGACAACTGCTGATGTAAAAAGGCCTTTATGAAAAACATTTGATCGATATGTGTATACAACTCCTCACCGGAGACTAGGCATTCAGTCCCTGTGTTCACTTACACGTCTTCCGCCTTAAAGATGCAGTCTAGGACTTTTGCAGGGGCTTTTTGCAGTCTGTGATCTCCCGTTTTTGATTGAATGTGTAATATATTATTGATATGTGCACAATCTATAAGTATCTAGATAACAAATGTGATAAAACACCCCACGGTAAAAACAAGTTAATATTTCATACAGACCTTAGGAAAGCCTTGTGTACGGCTCTGTAGCAGCAGCACATTCCCTCTACCAATCTGTTCTGTGAGGGCCGTTTGAAGGCGCCTCGGCCTCCCTCCCCAAGGTCCAGGCTGTCATCCAAATCGTTGTCGACCCCAGGGTCTGACTGGTAAATAGGGATGACATTCTCCAATATAGAAGTGGAAGTATCACGGGACAGGACACAGGTGGTCGTCTTGCTGTTGTGGTTGAGGCTGCAGGGGGTTGTTGCGAAGTCCTTGGTGAGATCTGAGTTGTTGTTGTAAGTATTTGTTTTTAACCTGAAGTCATCATCTGTATGGTCTTTGTTGAAGTCATCATTGTCAGGGCTGGCAGCGCATTTAATAAAAGTGTCCTTGTGAGGGATAGTGCTGTTAGTGGGAAATTCCTTGCTCTTCATGTCTGAAGAATGTTCATGGTTGACTTTGGTGCTAGTCTCTAAAGTGTCCGTGTTAAGTTTAATGTTATCATAGTAAGAGTTAGTGTGGAATTTGGTTCTGTCATTCACAGTGTCTCGTTTTACTTCAGTGCCATGGTTACCTGTGTTCATAGGAGTTACGACCTTCAGAGATTCTGTCAAAGATGCCTGGGCCTTGAAAGGTTTGGGAACAAGGTCCGCCTTAGCCTCGCCCACCTCTATGTAGTCCCGATTCTCGCTGAGTACTGATTGGCTTTCGAAATCCCCACTGAAGTCATCCCCAGTGTCATCACCATGATTTCTGATGTCATTTGTGTTTACGGTGATGTCCTTCCTTTGCGTGCCGATGTCACCATCTTTCTCCACGACACCTTCTCTAGTAAAAGCGCCGTCTGTTGCACAGGTAAAATCCTTCAGCTCCAGGCTCCTGTCTCCACCCCTGTCTCCTTCACCTCCTGCGCTATCAACCTCCCCGCTACTAGTCCTCTGAATGGCCCTTGTTCGGTTTCCCCCAATCACCAGGTATCCCTGGGCATCGTCCTGCATGCTGCTTCAAACTTCCTTCGCTCTGTACCCTTGTTGCAGGGAAAAAGTATCTGAGAGAAAAACAGGAGAGAGAGTCATGGTACGGTCCCTTCATGTCTTCAGCTCTAAAACGTTGCACAGATTTGTTTGTATGCCTTTGGTGACAGTAGTCCATGTGAAAAGGAAGGAATGTCTTCAAGGCCCACATATTATCCTCAACGTTACATTCTTACATTCAATGTTACCATTCTGCTAACCGAACCACGGCATTATAAAAATAAAAACCTGTGTAAATGGCATTTAGGTGTTGGCACTACGAATATTGTACTGAATGTGATTCGAACCTTAACCTTAAGTGTAACAACTACTGTCCTAAACACATTCTTTCTCTTTGCAAAATAAGCTCTAAATAAAAGAGGCTATTAGACTTCTCTCTTTATCTTTTTAATAGCAGTTCTGAGGACATATTTTCACAGTCAGTTGTTTCCCCATTGTTTTAAACAGGTTTTGCTGGATGCCCAGCAGGTGTTTCCTCATTGACAGTGATGAATGATGGCGGGATTGGTTTGCCCTAGTTACAGATCTGTTACAGATCGTTTTCCCCCCACCTCAAGGTCAACCCTAACCATTAGTGGGGAAAATGCTAAACAGGTCCAAGATCAGCAGATTTCCAATAATGGCTCCTGAGATACCTGGTTGGGTTTAAGGAATATTAATTTAATATTAAAATACTTTATCAGTGCTTGAACTTGTCTGGCTTTTTGGACCAATAGAATACTCCTAAAATGGTAAACCCCTCCTATATGTCAGTCTAAGCAGGTTAAGATAATGCTATTAACATAGTACGTGAACAATATGTGGGTGAAACGGGTGGTGTGATGCTCCCTGTCTCTTTCTCTGTTAATGACATGTTAGCAACGCACCCCTAGTAATTATTCTGACTTTCTTCTTTCTCTGTGTCTCTCACACTTTCTTTATGCATAGGAAGATTTTAAATCAATTTTAAACCAGAAAAGGAACCAGGCAAGCCTAGTTCAGCCGGCTGGCAATTACAAGCATAAATGTTGTTGCCCTTACTGGATTCAAGCCCAGGTCTCCAACATCAGTGGCTGTGTCTTTAACCACTACACCACGGTGCTACACATTTGCTGAGTGTCGGTATAGCATCTCGACATCAGATTTTGTCATGCATTAACATCATGCTAAGTTTGAATATTTTGCCAGACACCATTAAGCATTTGTGTTAAACTTAGTAAAGTTTATTATTAAGTTTACCTCCACCACAAATAGAATCTATGAAATGTATGGCTTTTGCCACTGGCCGTTTTAACAGCTTATTAGCCAGTAATAGGCTTACTAGTATCTAACTTACGACTTGGAATAGTCATAAGAATTGAGCAATGGCTAGTGAGACTGAATAAGTACTTTATACTGCCAAAGCTATTTCATTTCATGGCACAACATTTTTTGTTTTTATTTCATGGCACAACATTTTTTGTTTTTATTTCATTCATGAATAACACTGATACAATAACTATCAATATAGGTGACGATAACTGACTTTTCGTCAAGTGAAAAGATGAGAGAATTATAGAAACCCCTCCTCTTTGACTTCCCAAGGGGTTTTGATCTAGTCTATACCCCAAAAAGCATGCACGGATGCATACTTCGAAAATCCACCAGAAATAGGCACAATATAAACAGTTCTATTTTAGGCTTACTATAACGTAGCTACTGAAGGTTATAGCCAGTAAAGTCTTTGTCTATCCGGAACAAATACTAATGCAGAATTTCATCTGACTGTGACGAGATTTGAACGCCAGACATATTGGTTGCAGGTCTGCGTCCATAACCACTATACTATTTAACAAATGTCTGTTAGTTAGTCAGTCAGTCAATCAGTCAGACCGCTTACGCGGCCCGGCAAAAACAATATTCTACTGAATATCAAAACATATGTGCCACAAACAAAAGAAAGCATTTTGCAGATTTCAATAAATACAGTTAGGTCCGGAAATAATTGGACACTGACACGTTTTGTTATTTTGTCTGTTCACCAAAATATATTCAAGTCACAGTTAAATAATTAATATGGGCTTAAAGTGCTGTCTCTCTGCTCTAATTTGAGGGTATTCACATCCAAATTGGAGAAAGGGTTTTGGAATTACAGCACTTCAATATGTTGCCCCCTCTTTTTCAAGGGACCAAAAGTAATTGGACAATTGACTCAAAAGCTGTTTCATAGACAGGTGTGGGCTATTCCTTCATCAACTACGCAAGTAAAAGGTCTGGAGTTGATGCCAGGTATGGCATTCACATTTGGAAGCTGTTGCTCTGAACCCACAACATGCGGTCAAAGGAGCTCTCAATGCAACTGAAACAGGCCATCCTTAGGCTGCAAAAAAAATCCATCAAAGAGATGGCAGTAACATTAGGAGTGGCCAGATCAACAGCATGGTACATTCTGAGAAAACGAGAATTCACTGGTGAGCTCTGCAACTCAAAAAGGCCAGGACATCCATGGAAGATAAAAGTGGTAGATGATTCTAGGATCCTTTCCATGGTAGAGAAAAACCCCTTCACAACATCCAGCCAAGTAAAGAACACTCTCCAGCAGGTAGGCATATCATTATCCAAGTCTACCATAAAGAGAAGACTTCATGAGAGCAAATACACTGGGTTCACCACAAACTGCAAACCATTCATAAGCCTCAAGAATTGAATGGCCATAGTACACTTTGCCAAAAAACATCTAAAAAAGCCAGCCCAGTTCTGGAACAGCATTTTTTGGACAGATGAAACTAAGATCAACCTGTACCAGAATGATGGGAAGAAAAAAGTATGGTGAAAGCTTGGAATGGTTCCTGATCCGAAGCATACCACATCATCTGTAAAACACGGTGGAGGCAGTGTTTATTGACGATGTGACAGAAGAGAGAAGCAGCCAGATGAATTCTAATGTTTATAGGGATATATTGTCTGCTCAGATTCAGACAAATTCAGCAAATTTTACAGATGGACAATGACCCAAAACATACTGCGAAAGCAACCCAGGAGTTTTTTAAAGTAAAGAAGTGTAATATTCTGCAATGGCCAAGTCAATCACCTGATCTCACCCCGATCGAGCATGCATTTCACTTGCTGAAGACAAACCTTAAGGCAGAAAGACCCACCAACAAACAACTGAAGACAGCTGCAGTAAAGGCCTGGCAAAGCATCACAAAGAAGGAAACCCAATGTTTGGTAATGTCCATGCCTTCCAGACTTCAAGCAGTTATTGCCTGCAAAGGATTCTTGACAAAGTATTAAAAATGCACATTTTATTTATGATTGTGTTAATTTGTCCAATTACATTTGAGCCCCTGAAATAAGGGAACTGTGCATGAAAATGTTTGCAATTCCTAAACGTTACATACAATATTTTTGTTCAACCCCTTCAATTAAAGCTGAAAGTCTGCACTTCAATTGCATCTCGGTTGTTTCAATTCAAATCCATTGTAATGGCGTACAGAGCTAAAATTATGAAAATTGTGTCAATGTCCAAATATTTCTGGACCTAACTGTAAATATTCACATCTTTGTACGTCGGGTGTCTTCCTGTCGCTTTTGTCACAGTGTCTTTGTATGTTGGGTGTCTTCCTGTCGCTTTTGTCGCAGTGTCATTTTTCCAAAAACTCCAAGTTAAATCAAAACCCAGACAATGGACCGAAGCTTTAAAATCACATAAAACGTTTAAAAAAAAAATCAAACCTCATGCATTTAATCAAAGCATAGTCCACGTTTACACAGAACCACTGTCCTTTGTAAAGCTATTCTTTAAAAGCTGGAATTCATAGTTCTCTAAGTATGAAAACCTAAAAGAATGTGACATGGAAGCTCCAGTGTGCCCACCCTAGCCTGAAATGTACCCCACTGTGTGGGTTTCAGTTAACTTCTCTAGGCTATGCTAGGAAGATAGCAAACACAGTAGACATACTTCCATACAAAGACCAGAACATGAGCAACTGTAACCCATCTATAACAGTGGCCTACCTTGTTTTTCAAGTGGTTGTATTTTAGTCTTGCTGAATGCTGCTCTCTCTATCTCTCCCCTCTGTCTCTCTGTGACGCTCAGACGGCTCAGTCCTCATTTTCCTATATTCATTAATGACCTTTGTCTGTTTTCCTGCTCATCCGCTCTACCCTTTCACTCTCTCCCTTTTGTCATTTATCTGTTCGATTGATTTGAAGCCCAACATCTGAACTGATTATATGAGCCCTTGAAGGTTAAACATCACTTTAACCCATAGCTGTATGACTTTGCATCCATGATTTACAGCCCCACTCTTTCAACACCAACAAACCTGCAGTCCGCCACTTGGTTTGCTGTAAAATCAAAGGAATACGCTTGGAAGATGTAACCACTCTCAAGTATTATGAAAATATACCTCATGATGCATTCATAAGTGATGTATGAGTATCTAACTACGTCATTCTTATACACGGCCAGAGTTCTCTAGAAATGATTGTGGGGCTTAAACAAATGGCTAGGTACTTGCATGTTTGCATCCCAACTACCACTGTAATCTGAACAGTGGCTCACATCAAAAGTAGTGGACATGGTAGAGCACACAGGGCCATTTAGGGTGCAGCCTATATGTGAACAGATGTGCGTACACGTACTTTATGATGTAATGTCTCTCCACCAGCTATGCAAATACACTGAGTTAAACACAGACCACGGAGAGAAGAAAAAACAAGAAAAAGGTCTAGGGGGAGGATTAGAGGGAGCAATGAGAGAGGGAGAGGGGATAAAGAAGACATAAAGAGGGAGGGCAAGGGAGATGGGGAAGGAAGAGAGGAAGCCCAATCTCTGAATATAGACATACGTTTGCATTGATGGATTTTATGAATGGCCATGTGTATCATTCAGAATATATGGTTCCATATGCTTAAATCATATTTCTCTCATACTTCTAAAGTACAATGTATCCAAATCCTATAAGTCTGTTTTTGGGGGGGGGCCTTGGGGGCGTATCATGAATGTCAGTGTCATGAAGGAGATTGCTTGTTTAACCAGGATGTATTGGCCGGTGCGTATGTGCTTATAGGGCATTGCATTCTGATGCCAATGATCATGGTTGAGCTTGCAGACGCCCAACCTACCACAAGGGGTTGTAAGAGGCTAGTTCTGTCCGAAATCCAACACTTCCATACTGGACGGAGTCAATTAGCACTGCCCTCTGTGGGACCCCATGGGCACATCCACATGCTGCGCTTTTCTTCCTAATCAAAACCTCAAATTCACAAACTTCAATTAAAAACACACTATATCCTAGCAACAATGCCAAAGCTGATATGAATTTCCATCTCTGAGACCTGCTATTTATCAATAAAGTATAACAGGTTTGTATTATTCTTAATTTTCCTTAAAAACAACAATAAATATTGTTGTATTGACATATAATACAAGACAAAAACAGGTATGACAGTCCAAATGGCCTTTAACTACCTTTGCTTTATTCATTGGTTTTTAACCACAAAGCTAAATTCATGGAAATTGTTCAAAAAACGTGGTCCAACTAATCAACATAATTACAAAGGACAATAATGTATGGTATTAATTATCAATGAAACAGGATTGACAAGGTTCTATCTGTAAAATAATTTTTGCCAGACCACGTAAGCAGAGCCGGCCAAGAAGAGTGAATGTTTCTTACTGACTGACTGACTGACTGACTACTCCTTGTTAAATAGCGTAGTGGTTAGAGACACGGACCTGCAACTAATAGGTCCTGTGTTTGAATCTCGTAACTGTCAATGCAGATTATGCATTAGGATTTGCCCCATATAGACAAAAACATTGCTGGCTACAACCTTCAGTAGCTATGTTATAGTAAGCCTAAAATAAAACTGTTCACGGTTATATTGCAACTATTTCTGGTGGATTTTCGAAGTACGCATCCGTGCATGAAATAGCTTTGGCTGGGTCAAGGTCAAGTAGTAAGTTAGATACTAGTAAGCGTATAATTGGCTAATAAGCTGTTAAAACGGCCTGTGCCAAAAGCCATACATTACATAGATGCTATTTGTGGTGGAGGTAAACTTAAGAAGACATGAAATATTCAAACTTGGCATGATGTTAACGTGTGACAAAATGGTGGTGTAGTGGTTAAAGACATAACCACTCACGTGGGAGACCTGGGTTTGAATCCAGTGAGGGTGGTAGCCATTATTATCACAGTCAATTGTGGGCCGGCTGAACTAGGCTTGCCTGGTTCCTTTTCTGGTTTAAGATAATGGACATTCCAGTATTTTATACCTTCCTCTTTCATAACTCAATAATTACATCACATGACATTACAGTTGTGCTCGTAAGTTTGCATACCCTCGCAGAAATTGTGAAATCTTGGCATTGATTTTGAAAATATGACTGATCATGCAAAAAAAAACTGTCCTTTATTTAAGGATAGGGATCATATGAAGCCATTTATTATCACATAGTAGTTTGGCTCCTTTTTACATCATAATGATAACAGAAATCACCCAAATGGCCCTGATCAAAAGTTTACATACCCTTGAATGTTTGGCCTTGTTACAGACACACAACGTGACACACAGGTGAAAAAGGCAATTAAAGGTGAATTTCCCACACCCACATGAGGAGCAGAAAAGAACTGTCAAAAGACTTGCGTAACAAGATAATGGAACTTTATAAAGATGAAAAAGGATATAAAAAGATATCCAAAGCCTTGCAAATGCCAGTGAGTACTGTTCAATCACTCTTTAAGAAGTGGAAAATTCGGGGATCTCTTGATACCAAGCCAAGGTCAGGGAGACCAAGAAACATTTCAGCCAAAACTGCCAGAAGAATTGTTCGGGATACAAAGAAAAACCCACAGGTAACCTCAGGAGAAATACAGGCTGCTTTGGAAAAAGATGGTGTGGTTGTTTCAAGGAGCACAATATGACGATACTTGAACAAAATGAGCTGCATGATCGAGTTGCCAGAAAAAAGCCTTTTTTGCGCCAATGCCACAAAAAAGCCCAGTTGCAATATGCCTGGCAACACTTTGACACGTCACACAGCTTCTGGCACACTGTAATTTGGAGTGACGAGACCTAAATAGAGTTTTATGGTCACAACCATAAGCGTTATGTTGGGAGAGGGGTCAACAAAGCCTATAGTGAACAAAATACCATCCCCACTGTGAAGCATGGTGGTGGCTCACTGATGTTTTGAGGTTGTGTGAGTTCTAAAGGCACGGGGAATCTTTTGAAAATTGATGGCAAGATGAATGCAGCATGTTATCAGAAAATACTGGCTGAAAATTTGCATTCTTCTGCACGAAAGCTGCACATGTGACGCTCTTGGACTTTCCAGCACGACAATGACCATAAGCACAAAGCCAAGTTGACCCCCCAGTGGTTACAGCAGAAAAAGGTGAAGGTTCTGGAATGGCCATCACAGTCTCCTGATCTTCATATCATCCAGCCACTCTGGGGAAATCTCAAACTTGCGGTTCATGAAAGACGACCAAAGACTTTGCATGACCTGGAGGGGGCAATACACAGTATTAAGAACTAAGGGTATGCAGACATTTGAGCACAACTGTACTTACATTGACATCCCAGCATTGACTTATTGGATTGCAGGTAGAAACTTTTCAACATTTTAAAAATAGTTTGTGCAAATGGAACAGTTTTTAAAAATTATTTTCAAGGTGAATATCAAAGAAATGAGATGTCACAGATATTAAGATCCACCTAAACACCAACTTTCTGTGAATAACTTACTTTTGCCCAAAATGTCAAACTTCAAATCGTAAGGTTTGAACCTGGTTGAATAGAAAGACTAGGAAATTTGGAAAATGAATTTGGAACACGGATCCAGACCTACCAGGCCATGAATTGCAAGATGAACACATCAATGTGTTGCTAGAGAATTCACAGCATGTTTCAAAACCACCACAATGAGCATTGAAATGTGTTTACAAAAAGTAAATATCCAGTGCATTATTGGATGTTAAAACACAATTACACTTTATAATAATTTGCAGGAAGATGTGTTCATGAAAGGTAAAGACAGTTTATGAACTATTAATCTGAAAGTCTTATTATGTCACAACATAAAAAACATTTAGTATACAAGTCATCTTAATCATTAAGACAAACACATTAGTTTCAATAAAGTGCCATATTTTGACCATAATAATGACTCACCGATTCATTTGAATCCCGCAGACAATTCCTGTTTGATTTCTTATTTTTTGTCTAATCACAAAGAGATTGTCAGTTGAAAGTAAACATAACTCTTGAAATAAGCCCATGCTATAAATACAGCACATCAACAGTTTCTCAGGAACAGCACATTGAAAACATGACAACTTTACCTCCGTCTCTATCTGTTGAGAGTCTGTCTCTGTGTTTGTATGTGTGTGTGTGTTGCCTCTTCTTTAGGAATGTTCCTGAGTTGAGTTTCCTTTATTCTCGCCCAAACTCGACTAACTGGTCCTAGATCATAAACAGCTACATAATGACACAAATAGAATATAATAGAATGGCTGAAGAGATGACTACAAAAAGCTTGTTTGCCCTAGACCTAGACCATCAGGAACAACATATGAAAAGGTTAACATAAAATGTATACCTGAGAGACTTGCTTTCTTGTATGTCCGAATAAAACCCTCAAATCAATTCATGTTAAATGTACCCGCATGCCCTGCCGATGATGTACCAAGATCCATTACGTCAGCTCTGGTACTTGTAGGATGTGGCAGGATTTTCAAAACTATCCCAGACTAAAAAGGGATACAAAGCTGCAAACTGCCCAGTGTCTTAAGCCTACCTGCTTAGCTAAACGTCGTCTCTGTTAGCTTCGAGGCAAGTACACTATATGGCCAAAAGTATATGGACACCTATATGAGCCTATATGAGACATCACACCTAGACATCACACCTATATGAGCTTGTTGGACATCCCATTCCAAAACCATGAGTATTAATATGGAGTTGGCCCCTCCTTTGCATCTATAACAGCCGCCACTCATCTGGGAAGGCTTTCCACAAGATTTTGGAGTGTCTCTGAGGGAATTTATGCCCATTCAGCATTGCATACTGCTGCTCTGCCAGGGAAACCCATTTTAGGAAGCTCCAGAGGTAGTTTGGAACTCAGTGGTTAGTGATGCAACAGATGATTGGCAATTTTTACATGCTGTGTGCTTCAGCACTCGGCGGCCCCTCTCTGTGAGTTTGCGTGGTCTACCACTTCGTGGCTGGGCTGTTGTTGCTCCTAGACGCATCCACTTCACAATTATAGCACTTACAATTAAATGGGGCAGATCTAGTAGGAGAGAAATTTAAACTGACTTGTGGTAAAGGTGTCATCCTATGACAGTGCCATGTTTATTGTCACTGAGCTCTTCAGTACGACCCATTATACAGCAATGTTTGTCTATGGAGATTCCATGGCTATGTGCTGAACTCAATAATTTATAGGGGTGTCCACATACTTTTGGCCATATAACGTAAACCATGCTGAAGGGCACCTGTTATTTCAAATAGACCCTATACTTTTTCGACTAGTAAGTTCGGCAACATATTTTTTATATATTTCAATAAACAGTTACATGCTAATTTACTTCTCAAAACAGATACAAAGACAATAATACATTTAAATGAAGCTACACTTGTTAGCTCTTCAATCCAGGAATAATATTTCTTGATTTTTCTTTGATATTATCTTCTTCCAAATAACCATATAGAAACTTTAGTAACCATAACATGTAATCTTTGACACCCAAGTTTTAGTTACAATAAAGGTAAGATTAATCTCTCAAACACAAATGTAAATCTCACATAATTAGGTTTAAGGAAAGAACTTGAAGTTCAGGGGTCGAGTTATGCTTAGAGTTGTCGTTTACATTTGTTCATAACCAGGATAACAAAACACAACAGCGTAAAAGAGTAAATTGCAATCTTGTTATCATCCTGTACAAAAAGCAATGATTTACATCACAATGACGAATGTGTTTAGTATGTGTTCACTGCGGGAAGCACAACTTATTTTGAGATTGGTACGTCCCTGTGTACTGGTGAATCGATAACCAAAGACGCCAGGCTAATTTTCTTGATACAACAACATCATGAACAGGGTGACGTATGTATGACTCCTTTGACTGTCTCTCTTGTTGACTACAGCCACCTCATTTGTTAATCATGGCTGATATGACTTAGAATGACCTACAATGGTGTAGATTATTGGTAGAGAGAACTTAGAGCCATATATGATGAACACAGGCCAATATATATAACAGAGCAATAGGGACACCATAAGCTCCAGTCCATAGAGTTACAGATGAACTAAGATTCCACAGTAGTTTACCAGGTAGGAGTATTTCACCAAAAGGTAAGTGTTTTTTCTTGACCTAAGTGAGAAAATGTTATGTTTTTGTTGTTACATTGTAAACAGTGATGATACTGATGATGATCAGATGTTGATAATGAGAATAATGATGAAAATTCGGTTACCATGTCTAAATGTATCTAACATTGGTCCATAGGTGCATGAGGCCTATCTTAAGTCATGGACAAGCTGGCATTGATTTTTCTTTCTGGTCAGTGTCTTTCATCTTTTATTTAGGATGCATTTTTGCTCACTGGTTGTAGTGGTATTGTTGAGCCAAAACAGATGTTGGAAAATGTTATACTATGTCATGTGTGTGCTGATACATACATGACACCGTAAACCACCGTACAACAGCATGTCATCAAAACCACCTGTCATTTCATGGCTAACTGAGGTGTAGTAGTGATTCTACTTGCATATTACGCACATTCAGTATAAACAACATAATACTCATCCAGGCCAAAATGGGAAGTTTGAAAAATCTTTGCTATATAAAAGTCAAAGTCTGCTACTTTTAAATTCTGAATCCATATTGTCATTTTGGTTGAGAAAATGGATGTCTTCATTCCATGAAATGATCATTTATATAGACGTTGTGCATCAATGTACAATTTTAAACGACTGTGAAGTCAATTACAATTTAATGTAGACAACAATGCTCAGAATCAAATGAATCAGATTATTGTTTATGAATAATGTCTTGCTAAAGGGCAAAAAATCCTACACTTTGATATGTTTGTCTGTCAAATCTGTTTAACTTCTACAAATATTTCACTGACAAGTTTTACAGTCCTTGTAAAGTCTTAATTTTTACATTGCTTTGACAATATAATTTCTGAAGATAATTATTTATTTCATTATGATTAGTGATTCATTTACATCTGTCGCGCATTTATGATCAACTTTGTAATGTGAACTAAGGATGGAGAATGCTTTTCTTCCTGTGCGGAACGATTCGGGTTTAGACATCCATGCGATCATCGTGATAAGAAACAGAACAGCATCAACTGTGCTTTCGGAAGATAACATTATTGTCCACCGGGAGTTCTCTGTGGTGAAGCAGGGCCTTAATAACAAATTGTATATCAGTAAGGAAAAATTACAGTTGCCTGTGTTTAGCTGATTGTGCAATCACACAAGTTGCGTGTAGATAAGGTTGTCCTTGTCCAATAGTGCCATTGGGCTTGTCTCAACAAAGTTCCTATTAGACTGAAGTTTGCAGGATAGCTGTGTTAACTCACTTTCTCTGGCTTTGTAAAGACTATATCTTTTTCGGGTTCCCAAATTGCTTGTCAAATTGTTTTTGCAGATTCTCAGGAGCTCACTTGCTATCCACTCTAATGTTGAAGGCATATTTTACCGAAATATCTTAAATAGCAAAAAGGTTTAATTGGTCCAGTAAACCCAGTGGTTTAAATCCTGAAGGCTGATTTGCTGCTAGTTGTGGTAAACGTAAGCAATATTGCACAAGGGTGTGTGGTATATGGCCAATATAACAGCTGTTCTCATGGATGACACATCGTGGACACAGAGCTTAGCCGTGGTATATTGGCAATACATCACAAACCCATAAGATGCCTTATTGCTTACATATACCTGTCTATGATTCATGTCCTATTTTACAGATCAGATCTAATATTTCCAAAGTTACATTTGCGATGTAATCCTGATCCAATGGGTAGTCTCAAAAACCAGGCATGGCACAAAGTTACTTAATGGTTTAATTCAAATTTTAAGTAGTTGCGGTTTTACTACAATTTCTCAAATAACATTAAAATCAATTGAAAACAGGTATTTGATGTACCAATACCATGGCAGTGGTCTATGATCTAAAACATTCTCTTGCACAATAATTGGTAAAAAATATCAAAAAATATGTAAGATGTACAGTTCGGTCCGGAAATATTTGGACACTGTACGCCACAATGGATATGAATTGAAACTCTGTACGCCGCCACAATGGATATGGCTCTGTACGCCGCCACAATGGATATGAATTGAAACAATCGAGATGCAGTTGAAGTGCAGACTTTCAGCTTTAATTCTCACCCAAATGGCCTGATCAAAAGTTTACATACCCTTGAATGTTTGGCCTTCTTACAGACACACAAGGCGACACACAGGTGAAAATGGCAATTAAAGGTGAATTTCCCACACCTGTGGCTTTTTAAATTGCAATTAGTGTCTGTGCATAAATAGTCAATGAGTTTGTTGAACAAGGGGTTGAACAAAAAAGGGGTTGACCTTTGTTCAAGGGGTTGAACAAAAATCAAGGAGGAAATGTTGGATTTCCTCCTTTGTGATGCTTTGCCAGGTCTTTACTGCAACTGTCTTCAGCAGCTGTTTGTTTGTGGGTCTTTCTGCCTTAAGTTTTGTCTTCAGCAAGTGAAATGCATGCTCGATCGGGTTGAGATCAGGTGATTGACTCGGCCATTGCAGAATTTTCCACTTCTTTGCCTTAAAAAACTCCTGTGTTGCTTTCGCAGTATGTTTTGGGTCATTGTCCAAAACATACTATAAAGTGAAGCACCGTCAAATCAACTTTGCTGACATTGGCTGAATCTGAGCAGACTATATATCGCTATACACTTCAGAATTCATCTGGCTGCTTCTTTCTTCTGTCACATCATCAATAAACACTAGTGACACAGTGCCATTGGAAGCCATGCATGCCCATGCCATCACACTGCCGTGTTTTACAGATGATGTGGTGTGCTTCAGATCATGAGCCATTCCAAGCCTTCTCCATACTTCTTTCTTCCCATCATTCTGGTACAGGTTGATCTTAGTTTCATCTGTCTAAAGAATGCTGTTCCAGAATTGGGATTACTTTTCTAGATGTTTTTTGGCAAAGTCTATTCTGGCCTTTATATTCTTGAGGCTTATGAATGGTTTGCACCATGTGGTGAATCCTCTGTATTTGCTCTTGTGAAGTCTTCTCTTTATGGTAGGCTTGGATAATGATATGCCTACCTCCTGGAGAGTGTTCTTCACTTGGCTGGATGTTGTGAAGGGTTTTTCTTTACCATGGAAAGGATCCTACAATCATCCACCACTTTTGTCTTCCATGGATGTCCAGGCCTTTTTGTGTTGCAGAGCTCACCAGTGCATTCTCGTTTTCTCAGAATGTACCAAACTGTTGATTTGGCCACTTCTAATGTTCTTGCTATCTCTTTGATGGATTTTTTTTTGCAGCCTATGGATGGCCTGTTTCACTTGCACTGAGAGCTCCTTTGACCGCATGTTGTGGGTTCACAGCAACAGCTTACAAATGTGAATGCCACACCTGGAATCAACTCCAGACCTTTTACCTGCTTAGTTGATGAAGAAATAACGAAGGAATAGCCCACACCTGTCTATGAAACAGCTTTTGAGTAAATTGTCCAATTACTTTTGGTCCCTTGAAAAAGAGGGGGCAACATATTGAAGTGCTGTAATTCCAAAACCCTTCCTCCAATTTGGTTGTGAATACCCTCAATTTAGAGCTGAGAGACTGCACTTTAAGCCAATATTCATTATTTAACTGTAACTTGAATATATTTTGGTAAACAGCCAAAATAACAAAACTTCTGTCAGTGTTCAATTATTTCCGGATCTATTTGAATTTCCAGGATGCCAGTCTTTGTAAGATAGGTTTTTGCGAAAAATTTGTATTTCTTAATTGAAAATTATTATTTTATTTGCCCAATTATACTTCAATGGTTACAGCATTGTCTTCTTTGGCTAATTTTTACAAAGGGGTCCAAAAACGTAATATGAAAAAGTTTACATAACCATCCATGCATTCTGATGTAGAGTTGTTTGTGTGACTGTAGTCACATTGTATTCCCTCCCAGATGTATTCCCTCCCAGTGAATTCCTTTGCACTCGTATAGACGTACCTCATCACCACCGCTTCTGGTAGGGTGAGGGGAGTAAATGATTCACATCTGTCCTCCAAAGCACATCACGTACTAGTATTTAATCAACTTTTACTAATATAGTAAACTTGAATAGTGCTTAGTTATTATGAACATAGTTACTAGTAACTAATTAGTACTGGCTCTTTTTAAATGATGATGAGTTGATGACTAATTGATTCCAGGGATTTCCTGTTAAAATGTCTTGCCATATCTCAGATGTAGAAACTGTGTTTGTTGAGTCTGTGGAAAATATTAATGGAACATTTTATTTCATTACAGGGCTCTACACTCTCCACTCATGCATCGCTCATAAGTATCACTTTGTGAACAACCCTAAAAGCTGGACAGAAGCACAGAGCTACTGCAGAGAGCATTACAGTGACCTGGCCACCATTGACAACATGGAAGACATGGAGACACTTGTTAGCACTGTAGTCAGTGGTCATAAAAGATCAATCTGGATAGGGTTGTATAATGATCTCAACAGCTGGAGGTGGTCTCTGGATGTTAAGGACTATTATGAGGGAGAAGATGAATTTAGGAACTGGGACAGTTCGGATAATAAAGCCAGTAACCATCACTGTGTAGTCATTGGATGGCAAGGGACATGGTGGGATGACATATGCAGTACTAAATACCTATCTGTCTGCTACGATGGTAAAAAACTCTTTCTGTTTATTATATTTTACATTGTCAATATGCCTTAAAAAAAATTCTAAACACATACCTCAACATGTATATGCCCAAATGTTAAAAAGATGTTACGGGTTATGCTGAATGGTGAGACCTTAAACATTTTCTGGTGCATCCAATGGCGATGTCTTCTATAGTTAAGCTTGACAAGTAAGCTATAGGTAAGATGTGACATGGTGAGCTTGACACCTTGATAAGCAAATGTCCTATCAAAAGTTCACAACTAATAGAATGGGGTGATTTTTACCTCCTGATGTCTGCCTTCAATTAATTTCTTTCCATCACTTCCTTTAGACCTCTTTCCTTTTTGACCTCAACCTTTGTTAGTCCATTTCTCCTATCAAGGCAGATATCCTCATCTAAACTTGATTCTTACAGATGTTCCTTATCTTTACTAAATGCTGTTTGTCAACTACTCTCACTTCAAACTCTCTCCAGATCTTGTCACTACAGTCTTTTTCTTTTTCCTCCAACCCAACCCATTCAGCTCTTGCTCAGATGGTCATGCAAATTTTCCTATCATCTCTCCCTTCAACCACCTTCTCCCCTTTGTGTCCTTATTCCGCATCTACTCTCACATCTCTCCCCCCTGCTCTGTAAATGACTCACTTCGAGCTCACGGAACACTGAGTAAAATGAGTAAATGGAGGAAAACAAAACCTCAGAAGGATGTATAATCCTTTCACACACTTTTTGCAAACTTCTCTTCCTTTCTGTTGCTAAAGCCACTTTCTATCATTTTATATGTGAAGCATTTCAAGCTTCTTCCTCTAACCCCAGGAAACTCTTTGCAACTTCTTTCTCCTTAATCTACCCCCTCCCCCCCTGCATATCTTTGCTTTCTACAGATAACAGTCTAGCAGTTTGAAAAAAAGGGTGACGACATCCATACCTCATTCACTTGTCCTATTAAATCCCCTGGTCCCACACTCCTGATGAGTGATATCTAGGTACCCAAAAGCTGCCCCCTCAGGCCTATCCCCTCCTCCCATCTCCAAACCATCTCTGGAGACCTCCCATTCCTAACTTCTTTCATCTTCAGAGCAGCAGTGTAACTGCCCCTATATTGCCCACCATGCAGTGTTTAAACCCAACATCCTGACCAAAGCTATTCACAGTCTCCTACCCCTACTGGAGGGCAGCTAGTGCTTAGCCTAGTAAAAGCTGTTTTGAGTCACAGCGCTCCAATGGTGGAACTTTCCACTGAAGCTATGACAGAAAGGTCCCTGATCCTGTCCCAATAACCTCTAAATGTCCTTTATGGTCGAATCCTGACATTAAATTCTTAAATGCTTGACAAAGGTGTAATAATTATCAAAACTTGTTAACACATGTGCACTGAGACACTATACAGTTAATGTGACACAAACAACATTTAATGGGAAATATTGTAACGTTGTGGTAAAGGAAGCCAGGAAACGGCTCTTCTTCCTATGCCAATTAAGGAGATTTGGCATGGATTCCAGGATACTCACCAACTTCTACAGATGCTCTATCGAGAGTATCCTGACTGGCTGTGTCACCGCCTGGTATGGCAGCTGCACCGCCATTGACCGCAAAGCACTTCAGAGGGTAATTAAAACAGCAGAGCGCATCACAAGGTCTGACCTGCCATCCCTGCAGGATCTCTACACAGAGAGGTGTAGGAGGAGGAGCAAACGGATCATTACAGATCCCAGCCACCCATGCCACGAACTGTTTACCAAGCTGCCGTCAGGCAGAAGGTACAGGAGTATTCAGTCCAAAATAAACAGGCTACAGGACAGTTTCTTTCCACAGGCAGTAAGGCTGCTCAGTTCAGGAACCCCTCTTCCCTTCCATCCATAGTCCATGCACACCTGTCACTTTATGTCATGCACACCTGTCACTTTTACATTGCACTACGGTTGTACAGTTGTATAGTTATTATTGTTGATGTGAGTTTTTGTATAGTGTTATTACTGATTGATTGTGTTATCTCATTTTTTAAAAAATTATAATTACTGTTACGTTTTAACTTTTAACTGCACTGTCGGGAGGAAAAAGCATTTCATTGCCATAACTTTTTATTGCAAATGACAAATAAACCTTTTGAACTTTAACTTGTATCTTATATTTGCAGGAAGGGCAACAGACATTTCTAAGCGTTTCATCTTGGTGAATGAAATAATGACCTGGGATGAGGCGCAGAGCTACTGCAAAAAGACCTACACCGATCTAGCCATTGTGAGGAACCTGGTGGAGAGCATTAATATAGGAAATATTGTACCAAAATTGTCCTATGCATGGATTGGCCTGCACAGAGACTGGAGCTGGTCGGACCAGAGTGAATCTGCATTCCGATACTGGTTGTCAGGAAAACCCGATAATCGCTACAAGACCTGTGTTTCAATGTCCAATTACGGTGGGAAATGGGAAGACTACCCATGTGAGACACAACTTCCATTCAGTTGTTACAGTGGTGAGTTATACATTGTAAAAAAACAAAAAACAGCAATATCCACCGATGAGCCAAAACATTATGACCACTCACAGGTGAAGCGAATAACATTGATTATCTCTTAATAAGGGCACATGTCAAGGACTGGGTAGATTAGATGGTAAGGGAACAATCAGTTCTCACAGTCAATGTGTGGGATGATGGAGAAATGGGCAGGACTAAAGACCTGAGTGACTTTGACAAGGGCTAAATTGTTATGGCCAGACGACTGGGTCAGAGCATCTCTGAAACAACAGGGGTGCTCCCGGTCAGCAGTGGTGAGTACCTACTGACTGTGGTCCAATGAGGGACAAATCACAAACCGGCATCAGGATGTTGGGCACCCATGGCTCATCATTGCGCAAGGGCAACGAAGGCTGTCCTGTCTGGTCCGAACCTACAGAAGGTCTACTGTGGCACAAATCACAGAAAATGTTATTGATGGTTACGGGAGGAATGTGTCACAACACACAGTGCATCGCACCCTGCTGTGAATGGGGCTGTGTAGCCGCAGACTGGTCAGAGTGCCCATAATGACCCCTGTTCATCTTCCTACAATGGGCATGTGATCTTCGGAACTGGACCTTGGAGCAGTGGAAGAAGGATGCCTGGTCCCATTGGTTCCATTTTCTTAAACATCACGTGAATGGCCGTGTGCATATGCGCCATTTCCCTGAGGAAGTGATGGCACCAGGATGCATTGTGGGAAGACTACAAGCCGGTGGAGGGAGAATGATGCTCTGGACAAAGTTCTGCAGGGATACCTTGGGCCTGGGCATTCGTGGCCGTCAATTTGACAGGTGCCATCTAAGCATCATCGCAGACCAGGGTTTGGCAATGGTATTCCCTGCTGGCCGTGACCTCTTTCAGCAGGATAATGCGCCCTGTATAACTGCACACATTGTTCGGGAATGGTTTGAGGAACATGATGAAGAGTTCAAGGTGTTGCCCTGGCCTCCAAATTCCCCAGATCTCAATCCGATTGAGCATCTGTGAAATGTGCTGGACGAACAAGTCCAGTCCACACTGCTGCTAATGGCTTGGTGCCAGATACCACAGGACACCTTCAAGGGTCTTATAGAGTCCATGCCTTGGCAGGTTGGCACTGTTTTGACGGCACGCAGAGGACCAGCAGCAAATCAGGTGGTCATAATTGTTTGGGCTCATCAGTGTAATTGCTCAGTGTTCTGTGAGTTGGAACGACATTAGATGGACAAAAAAAATTGCAAATGTGTAGAAAGTTGGTTCACCCATTGGAAGGCAACATTAAGCTTGTTCAACTGTAAGCCCAAATAGAGTGTGTGGGAGTCTGGTGCATAGGTAGAGTTGGTGGGTGTGTGGTACAGAGGTAGATTGGGTGGGTGTGTGGTACAGAGGTAGATTGGGTGGGTGTGTGGTACAGAGGTAGATTGGGTGGGTGTGTGGTACAGAGGTAGATTGGGTGGGTGTGTGGTACAGAGGTAGAGTTGGTGGGTGTGTGGTACAGAGGTAGATTGGGTGGGTGTGGTACAGAGGTAGATTGGGTGGGTGTGTGGTACAGAGGTAGATTGGGTGGGTGTCTGCATTGTCTGTATAAAACAAAGCTTTTTGTTAGTGCCAGTGAAGAAACAGCAGGTGGTGAGCGTAAGGCTCAACCCAAAGGAGTGGAACATGGATCTGACTGATCACGCCGTGCAGGAAGCCATCTTACAGCAGGTCAGACTCACCCAATTATCGTCTTTCCTAGAAGATGAACTAGAGCTGATAGTATGAGTGAAATAGGCCCTTGACTTATTCATGATGTTTGACTGGCAACGACCGATGTTGTAATGTCTTGTGTAGCTGTTTTAACGGCTTTATGAATGCATATGTGGGAAACAAAGTTCAGTACAGTAAAGTAAGTACTGTCATTTGTGGTGTGAAGTCTAGTCAGCAATCAAAATACTGTTTTATTTCCTCAGATAAAGACAGAGCTGAAGAAGAAGGGGATGTCTGATTACATCAATCTGAGATGGAAGATGCAAAGACCTGATGGAAAGGTCTTCCACAAAGAATAAAGAGATGAAAGGAGGAGAAATTTAAACGAGGTGCAACTGCAAATAACCATACATACCCCGTATGTTAACTAACCCCGAAAGCTAACCTTCACCTAAATTAAAGTATGTTTGGATAATAAATCAATAAATGTCATCCCTGTCTCTATTATAACATTTCAACAAACAATAAACACCCTAGTGAAAAGACTGATACATTATGTTAAACTGCCTTTAGATTGGGGTTTTAAACACATAGCCGGGTGTTTTGTAAAAGCACTTTGTGACAACTGCTAATGTAAAAAGGGCTTTATAAATACATTTGATTGATTGATTGATAGCTGTTATGAATTCAGGGATTTTTCTGCAATAGAAACCCTTGGGACAGCTGGCTAAACTTGTTTTGGGCCTGCTCAAGAAGAAAATGACGAAAAAGCATTGAAATCCACCCATTAATTCAGTGAAAAAATATGCGTGCATATTTGAAACAATACGGTAAAGGTACTAAGAAGCGAAGCTGTCCGTCCGAAAGCCATTCCGGCTATCGGCCTAGTCTTAAACTCGTTCTTCGGATCTTGGAGCCGTAGTAAGATAATTGTTTCTGTACTGATTTGCGTCATGCTGGCAACATTATAGATTCGAAAGCAACAACAAGACTTCCGGTATTCGGATTTTGCCTTCAAAATAAAATATATTAATAATATTAAATAAATCTATTTTGCCGCTGTGCTTAGTGTATATTGTAAATATATAGATAATAAAAGGAATATCTACATATTAAAAAATATAAACGAAAGAAAAACGCTGTTTAAATAGTACTTCACAAATGATAAATAATATTCTAAGGTGGAGCACATTGAGAAATGGAGATGGAGTAAACTATTTTTGTAAAAAATTCATATTTTAAAAATGAGTTGATGAATCCTTGTTGCTGTAATTCTTGTTAATTTGCTGGTATTCATTAATTATACAGTTGTGCTCAAAAGTTTGCATACCCTGAGAATTGGTAATATATGTACCATTTGTAAAGAAAACATGAGCGAGCAGGCAAAACACGTCTTTTATTTCTTATAGGATTCATATTCAACTGTAGGTTATAACAGAATGGCACAATCATAAAACAAAACATGGCAACAAAGAAAAAAAAAAGAACTGCCCCTGTTCAAAGTCTGCACACCCATAGTTCTTAATACTGTGTATTGCCGCCTTTAGCATAAATGACAGCGTGCAGTCTTTTGTAATAGTTGTCTATGAGGCTCTGAATTCTTGCAGGTGGTATTGCTGCCCATTCGTCTTGGCAAAATGCCTCCAAGTCATGCAAAGTCTTTGGTCTTCTTGCATGTTTGAGATCTCCCCAGAGTGGCTCAATGATATTAATGTCAGGAGACTGTGATGGCCGTTCCAGAACCTTCACCTTTTTCTGCTGTAACCACTGGAGGGTCAACTTGGCCTTGTGCTTAGGGTCATTGTTGTGCTGGAAAGTCCAAGAGCGTCACATGTGCAGCTTTTGTGCAGAAGAATGCAAATTGTCTGCCAGTATTTTCTGATAACATGCTGCATTCATCTTGCCATGAATTTTCACAAGATTCCCCGTGCCTTTAGAACTCACACCCCCCCAAAACATCAGTGAGCCAGCACCATGCTTCACAGTGGGGATGGTATTCTGTTCACTATAGGCCTTGTTGACCCCTCTCCAAACATAGCGCTTATGGTTGTGACCATAAAGCTCTATTTTGGTCTCATCACTCCAAATTACAGTGTGCCAGAGGCTGTGAGGCGTGTCAAGGTGTTGTCAGGCATATTGTAACCGGGCTTTTTTTGTAGCATTGGCGCAGTAAAGGCTTCTTTCTGGCAACTAGACCATGCAGCTCATTTTGTTGAAGTATCGTCGTATTGTTCTCTTTGAAACAACCACACAGTCTTTTTCCAGAGCAGCCTGTATTTCTCCTGAGGTTACCTGTGGATTTTTCTTTGCATCCCGAACAATTCTTCTGGCAGTTTTGGCTGAAATCTTTCTTGGTCTACCTGACCTTGGCTTGGTATCAAGAGATCCCTGAATTTTCCACTTCTTAACAAGTGATTGAACAGTACTCACTGGCATTTGCAAGGCTTTGGATATCTTTTTATATCCTTTTCCATCTTTATAAAGTTCCATTACCTTGTTACGCAGGTCTTTTGACAGTTCTTTTCTGCTCCCCATGGCTCAGTATCTAGCCTGCTCAGTGCATCCACGTGAGAGCGAACAAACAAACTCATTGACTATTCACAGACACTAATTGCAATTGAATGAGCCACAGGTGTGGGAAATTCACCTTTAATTGCTATTTTCACCTGTGTGTGTCACCTTGTGTGTCTGTAACAAGGCCAAACATTCAAGGGTATGTAAACTTTTGATCAGGGCCATTTGGGTGATTTCTGTTATCGTTATGATTTAAAAAGGAACCAAACAACTATGTGATAATAAATGCAGGACAATGCTCCATCACATGCATCCAAGTACTCCACTGCTTGGCTAGCAAGCAAGGGCCTCAAAGATGCCCGAATAATGACCTGGCACCCTTCCTTACCTGACTTAAATCCTATTGAGAACTTGTGCACCCTTCTCAAACGTGAGATTTACAGTCAGGGAAGACAATACACCTCTTTGAACAGCATTTGGGAGGCTTTGGTTGCTGCTTCAGTGAAAGTTGATCGTGAACAGATCAAGAAACTGACAGACTGCATGGATGGAAGGCTCATGGCAGTTATTGAAAAGAAGGGTGGCTATATTGGTCACTGAATATTTTTGAAACGGCAGAAATGTTATTTAATTTTCATTTTGTTACTTACAGCTCCGGAAAAAATTAAGGGACCGCTGGACCTTTTTCTTTCCTTTCCAAAAAAGTTGAAAAGGAAAGTTGTGAGTGAGGAACAGAAGCGTTTAATTTGCAGTGGTCTCTTAATTTTAACACTTCTGTTCCTCACTCAAAACCTTCCTTTTCGACTTTTTTGATAAGGAAAGAAAAAGGTGCAGTGGTCTCTTAATTTTTTCCGGAGCTGTATTTGTTGCACTTACTCTAAAAGAGAATAAACAAGTGAGTTGGAGAAATTATTTTTGTAATTTAGTTGCCTAATAATTCTGCACACTAATTGTTGCCTGATAATTGGGCACACTTATGTATTCCCCTGAGAAAGATCAAAACTAATTTCTCCTTTGTTAAACATTCAGGTTTGAGGTTCAATGATATTTTGGATTGACTGAGAGCATTGTGTTTGTTCAACAAATAAAATAAATCTTGAGGAATACGATTTGCCTAGTAATTGTGCACGCAGTGTATATGGGCTCATTGATCTAAATCCAGCAACACTATACTTTCCTCCTCCTCCCCCATTGCAACACGTTATAATTTGCTGTACATGGGATACATATTGCATCATAGAGGAAAAACCATTCTATACGCCGCAGTGAATGTATTGTAGGAAATTTTCAGGAGAGTGCAAATACACCATGCCCCTTGAGTTTTTATCATATAATAACTCTACACATTCTCCTGAACATTTCCTACAATACATTCACTGCACCACATAGAATATTTTTTTTCTGTATAGGGCAATATGTACATGTACAGTCTATTATAGTGTTTTGCGCTGGGGGCTAAAGAGGGTGTGGAACATAGTGTTGCTAGATGTAGCACACCATTCCCCATGATTAGACAGGTTTGTCGTACTCTACACACTCTCCTGAACCTTTCCTACATTGCTTTCTCAGTGGCACATACAATAGTTTATGAGACAATATGTATTCCATATTCAGTCATTTGCATTGTCTGAATTTTGACCTTGGAATGTGTAATACCCACTTTTTATTGAAATTACTCTTAAATATGAACAAATATTAATTGTTGTCAATGTTCTGAGAGGCAAATTTTCTTAAACAATTAATAACTTAAATTCATGACAGTTTTGAAGTAATAGGTTGGCCTCTTTTATTTTGAAATATTCCAAATGTTCATGACGCGGAAGTGTTTTTTTAATGTTGCTCACAAGTCCCTGATTTCTATACTGATAGTAAAACCGTAAAGATATCTGAAGCGAGACAAATCTCCCAGACTGAAGACTACCATATCTATTGGCTATGTTTTCTATACATTTAAAAGTAAGGTATGGTAAAGCTGCCAGCTACATTTTAGTTTTGTGAATAATTAGACAGGTAGCTAGATAATGGGTTAATATTTTGCCTGTGAATCCTTGAAAAAAGGCAAAATTCTCCATCTCTCAGAGTAAGAGGCCACAAATGAAAAGTACTTTAGCAAGGTGACCACAAAGCCTAAACATTTCACTGACAAAACATTTTAGTCATATGTTACAGTGAGGGAAAAAATTATTTGATCCCCTGCTGATTTTGTACATTTGCCCACTGACAAAGAAATGATCAGTCTATAATTTTAATGGTAGGTTTATTCGAACAGTGAGCATCTGAATGATGCAGAGGAGAACTGGGTGAAAGTGTTGTGGTGAGATGAGACCAAAATCGAGCTCTTTGGCATCAACTCAACTCGCCGTGTTTGGAGGAGGAGGAATGCTGCCTATGCCTCAAGAACACCATCCCCACTGTCAAACATGGAGGTGGAAACATTATGCTTTGGGGGTGTTTTTCTGCTAAGGGGACAGGACAACTTCACCGCATCAAAGGGACGACTGACGGGGCCGTGTACCGTCAAATCTTGGGTGAGAACCTCCTTTCCTCAGCCAGGGCATTGAAAATGGGTCGTGAATGGGTATTCCAGCATGACAATGACCCAAAACACACGGCCAAGGCAACAAAGGAGTGGCTCAAGAAGAAGCACATTAAGGTCCTGGAGTGGCCTAGCCAGTCTCCAGACCTTAATCCCATAGATTAAGGTCTGGCCTGTGGAGGGAGCTGAAGGTTCGAGTTGCCAAACGTCAGCTTCGAAACCTTAATGACTTGGAGAATATCTGCAAAGAGGAGTGGGACAAAATCCCTCCTGAGATGTGTGCAAACTTGGTGGCCAACTTCAAGAAACGTCTGACCTCTGTGATTGCCAACAAGGGTTTTGCCACCAAGTCCTAAGTCATGTTTTGCAGAGGGGTCGAATACTTATTTCACTCATTAAAATGCAAATCAATTTATAAAATTTTGACATGCGTTTTTCTGGATTTTTTTGTTGTTATTCTGTCTCTCACTGCTCAAATAAACCTACCATTAAAATTATAGACTGATCATTTCTTTGTCATTGGGCAAACTTACAAAATCAGCAGGGGATCAAATAATTTTTAACCTCACTGTAAATATAAAGTAATTCTATCTCAATTCATATCAATAACTCTCTGTCACTGCTTTATACAATTTAAGTACGTTTTTAGTTTTGGAAAATGGACTGTACACTAGTGAGCCAGTGACTGAAGCTAGGGTAGACATGCTGGAGGAGGAGCAAGCTGAGGAACAGCTGGCAGGAGTTGGAAGAGAGAGTGGCCCAGAGAGCAGCGAGACAGCCGCATTTCCACCGCAGGAACTTTACCCAGGAACTAGGAACCTTTCGAGGAACTCACTGTGTTTCCACCGCAGGAACCAGGGTCTAAATAAAGTTCCGGGGACTTATTTTACCGCAAAAAAAGTCCCTGCTCGGCGAGTAGTCCTCACTGACCCATCAGCGGTGAGCAAGGTTTTGGTTTAGGGATTATAGGCATACAATCCCGCCCCATGACCTTATACACTATGCATTCTTTATTTGAGTGTAGGTAGTTATAAAGCCTTTAATAGATAGGGGCTTTATAAGGTATTCATTCAATATTTTCACATTACAATAAAAGTCATTTATTACTAGTTTTCCTCTTAGTAACCTCTTTACGCCCTTCTTTTATCCAACCTGTAGGAAAACATAGGGCAAGTGGTTTTGATCCTTAAAAGCTTAAATGTAAATGATTACATACGACATGGATATCTGTAAAACATCCAAAACAGTTTTGTTGATGGGGTAATCTCAGAACAATTTGTTGCCACAATAATTCTATAGGATTATAGCTGAATCTAATATGATGAATGTGTATGCACGGTTTGGATGGCTAATTTCAGGAAATTAGCTTTAAAATATCAAACATATCCTTGGAGAATTTGTAGAATTTCAAGAAATTCTTTAAAAATATTTAGACAGGGAGGGGCCTCTAAAATTATTACGAGGGGTCCAATGTCACCTACCGCTATGCCTAGCCCCACCCCTGACACACTCCTGACCACGCCCACCACCTAAGACCCTTTTTGATCCATCAAAAACCCTGGAATTGTTTTGATAATTCTACGTCAAAATGTTTGCTCTTCCATGTAACTGAATCAATGTATATCCGTTTTATGATATTTCTCAGTATATATGTGTAAACAACTATCTTGACATATGTTCTGAATTTAGGTTATGTGGGATAAAGGGGAAATAGGTAGTTGTGTCTTTGTAGACTTTTACATTCAGGTTCAATGTCCCCAAGAAAAAGCATGCTTAATTGTTTGAATACTCAATGCATTTATTGATAAATCAGATTTGTTTATGTTTTCAGCAATAATTATCAATTTATTTGTTAATAATTTTTTATTGATTATACTATTATAATGTGATTCATACTTCTTGTTTGTACTATATTTCTCTAGCTTGTTATTACAGTAATGTTATTCAAATCAAATCAAAAGGCATTTAAACTGTAGTTCAAACATCCCCAATATTAAAGAAGTAGAAATGGGTCTTACTATCTAAATTACTGTTAATGTTATAAAATTAATAAAGTTACACTATTGAAGTAAGGAAATTCTAAGTTTGAAATAAATAAAATTGATCAGCAACTTAATATGACTATGCTTTGTTCATTAAATTAATCAACACTAGTTATAACTAACAAAATACAACTGTGGCATAAAGTGTTAAAATAAGCATTTTATTAAAAAGTAACAGGTTACAAAACGTTTTAAAAATAGTTTTGCTGTAAGATTTTGTTGGTCCGGTTTTAAAATTCATTAGATAAAAATCTATCAATAAACATCCTTTCAAGGTCTGTGTCTTTAAACTAACACATTTAAATAAAATACAATATGTTGATTTACACATCCATTTGTGAACAGAAACGTCAAAATGGGGACCATAATTTCAGGGAATTTTAACTCCATTTTAAATAGTTAAACATGATCACCCAAGCACGCACACACGCATGCGCACACGCACACACACTTCCTCTCTTCCATACTCTCTCAGACTTCATCCTCACTGTCTGTCTGTTGCTCCAGTATAATGTCTGACAGTGAATTGATGTCAGTCAATGCTGGGTACCACTGCAGAACCCAAGTTACCATGTTCTCCTGTCCTGGAAACACCTGGCATAAGCTCTCCATAAGTCTGGAGGTCTCTGCCTCACTCCTCTCTACCCCCAGACCACGGCCCATCCCTGGGCCACCATTTTTAGCTTTAGCTTGTCGCTTCCCTCTCCTTCGGCTCCGGGCCTGGCTGGACTCTGGGTCCACAGCAGCCCCTGGTGTACAGTCTCGGAACTGCAGAACATCCGTTCGGGCCCTTGGGACTTCGGCGGAAGGGAATGGTGGGGACGCCACACCTGCAAACGTGTGACTGCGTGGGACAGGAGGCCTGAGACCGAGAGACAGGAAAAACGGAGAGTCAGTGGAAAACACTAAGAACAATGTGGCAGATATTACACTGAACAAAAATGCAAACACATGTAGTTTTCTCAAGTTTTGAGTAGGGGTGGGTATCGCCACAGATTTCCTGAATCGATTTGATTCCGATTCACAAGCTCCCGATTCAATTACATTTCCGATTCAATTTGAAATCAATTAGGTTAGGGATATTGCAGTTAAAATACCAATTTTGCTTGAATATAAGAGATTCTCAGAGAACTTTATGCTGTAAATTGTACAAAAAGCAACCCCCAAATATTTTTTTTAATGCACCAGTTTAATGTTTATATTAAGAATTGACCCCGAAAAAGTTACATTAAAGTACTTTTTACTTAAAATATCTAACATGACAGTCATTGACAAATGACTTCGGATCCGATCCGACATTTTTGCAGACTGTGTAGGCCTATCTGGGTGCTGTCTTGTAGAATGGTTTTGTAGATTTGTGGTATTTCCACAATATTCCACCCCCATTTTGCATATCTTACATACATTGGGCTCTATAAAATCAGTTTTATTTTTTGGCCAATTCCATTTTATTTTTCTGTGATTCAGTTTTATACACAACAAAAAATAAATAAAAGAAAGACATTCTGAAGTTTATTTTAGTAAGTGCTTTCAGAAAAGTTACTAGTACAATACAGTGCAACTAATAAACTTACTTAAATTATTTTTAGAAGGACATTTTAAGAGGAGGAGCTGGCAGAGTGAGCTCTTATTTTCAAACTTTTGTCCTGAGTATTTCGTACAATACATTCACTGTGGTACTGAATAGTTTTTCAGCCACAGAAGAATCACTACATTACATTACAGTACATTACACTGGAGAGGAACAATATATTTGTATTTATAACACAATCCCTTTCCAAAGGTAATGCGCACAAGCAGATTAACAAAAATAATAAAATCAAAATATGATTTTTTTTGAATTGGTGTTGTCCCCTACTTTTACTAACATTAGCTCCAACCATTTCTCAATGTGCTCCACCTAATTCTTTACCTGATGTAAAGTATTATTGAAAAAGTAATTTTGTTTCATTTATATTTTTCCCACATAGTTTTTCCTTTGAAAATGTACTGAATACACACTGTATATACACCGCACACTTTTATTTTGAAGGTACAATAAGGTCCTATTGTTGCTGCCGAATGTATAACATTTCAACAGCAACTTTTATCCTGAAGGCAAAATACAAAAACTGGAAGTCTTATTGTTGCTGCCGAATCTCTAATGTTGCCTGCATGACGCTAATCAATTGTAGCCGATTGTAGCTATCAAGTTGTGACAGTTAGCTAGCTACCTTTGGTTAATTGTGGCTCAGACGATGGGTAGGCTACCATCTTTATATCAATGTAACAGCCACTTACAGACAGTTCAACACCAAGTTGTGCATGCACAGACACAGCCAGTTACGTTTTCTCTGACCTCACTCGCCAGTTTGATACTTCGAACATCGGGTGTAGGATGTTGCTCTACTCTGACGCTCGTGCGATAGTAAACTGCGTGAATGTAAACTGTGCTCAGCTAGGTAAAAAAAAAAATCGTATTTCCTAAAAATCTTCAGTTTTTCTGTGGCGGCGCATCACAATTTAGCATCAAAATTAAAAACAAATAAGACAATAAAACAAAAAATATATATAATTCTTTCAATTACGAGTTTGTCTGAATTCCGCGTTCATGTCTGGATTCCGTGATTCCTTCCACGTTCTTAGCAACGTGGAAATTATAGGGCCCTACAAATGGCTTTGCTTTTGTCCAGCCCTTCTCTATCTTCATAGTTTTTAAATCCGAAATTAATAGACATCTGCCTTTAGGTCTGGCGGTGCCTTCGGTGGTTGACTATTTTCAGACTAGCCTAACATGTTCAAGAGGATCTCGTAAACGGGGTTAATGCTTCATGCATCCACTTGAAAAGGCATATATTAAATGACCGATTTCGAGATTTTATGAATCGATATCAGATCACTCAAACAAAGATACATTTTAATCAGAGAATCGATTATTTTAACCCAGCCCTAGTTTTGAGGGTGCGTGCATTTGGCATGCTGACAGGGCCGGCTGAAGCCATTTGGGGGACCTAAGCTAAATTTGATTTGGGGCACCCTCTACCCAAGTGGTCGGAGGATCCCTAGCGATCAGGGCCGCCTAGCGGTACGGGACCCAGAGCGACAGCCGCCCATACAGTTGAAAAACCTCAGCAGAAACTGTCAGGACCCACATCAGGAAAGCTCATCAGAGTGCTTGTCGTAATTACCAGGGTCTTGACCTGACTGCAGTTTGACGTCGTGAGCAACTTCAGTAGGCGAAACGCTCACCTTCAATGGCCACCGGCAAATGGTGGATGTGTGCTCTTATGGATGAATTCCGGTTTCAACTGTACTGGGCAGCAACTAAGTAAAATCTTTGATTTTGGCATGTTGCATTCATATTCTTGTGAAGTATTTAAAGAGAAGGTTTGAAGGATTACATTCATTTAATTAATTTAGTTTTATCACAAGGTCCAACTAAAGTTGTAATTCTGCTTTTAACTTAACTCCTCAAAATCAAATAGGTGCTAAGGGCATTACATTGGGAGCCTGGGAAGCAATTAGGGTTAACTGTCTTGTACAAAATTCAATCTTGCCATTTTCAAAGTTATTAAAGGGTGTGTGTTTGTGTGTGTCAGTGAGAACGACTGTATGTTACCTGGACTGTGAGCGTAGGAAGTCATCGAGGTGGGGTCCTCCTCGGCCCAGAGGATCATCAGGGACCATGAAGTGATCTCCTACAAAGGTGTACTGAAGGAGACTAGGTAATAAACAAATCGTATAACACCGAGGTTAAGGATTTGAGCTCAATTCCACTGCACTGCTTTCAAATCAAAAGATAACTGCTATTATCACAGACTTTCTTGGTCAAAAAACTCAATTGTTTCTGATTTCTTTGGACCAATGCTAAAATAGGCTGAAAATACAGTGAAGTAAAGGACAAAACATTGTCTATGTTTGTTGTATCTCATCTGCTTTATTTCTTCTTTCTTTACCTTTTCTTGATTATGTCTCTCCATACATGAGACTCATCCAGCAGGTCACGAAGGTTGTCGTTTGTTAAAATTACTCCATCTGTCTTTTGTGCCAGCTGCAGCATAAACCTGGGAAACAACGGGAATAAGGAAAAAAGGATATAACCTCAGAGAAAAAGGGAATGTCATACTTGTAAAGAATATTCCCTAAGGTGTGAAAGTCTTATCACGTGCATATATAACAAATTACAGGTATAACAAACTGTACAAGCTGTTTTGCATCTGGATAGAAGCATATCTTTTTGTAAAGGTAATAATCGGTTTGTAACCAGTTTCTGAGGAATGTAAATACTATGAGCAGATCTACAGTATAGACCAGAGGAGGAAGAACGGACCGACCTGTCATCGTATGAGTTGATCCTCTTTCCATGGACCTCTCTGGAGGGAGTATAGGATAATAGGCCCAAGTTCTGGAGCTCCGTTAGGTAGCGTTGCTCTGAAACACCAGAAATAAACCAGCCCTTTACACATGGGTTTCCAACCTTTATCCCCCAGGTCCCTCTCTTTCACATTAAAAAAAAATATCACACCTTTTTATTATTATTTTTTTAAATACAATTTTATTGTTGGTATTACTGAAATATTAAACACACCACCAGTTTGATTTATTTTAATTTGAGGGAGCACTTTCCAAAGTCTAATTTGTAACTCATTTTAGAAGGTTGCAGCTCAGCTTCTGGATGTCACAGAGAAATTATAATCCACATGTTGTTTCTCCCGGTGATATTTTACAGCTCTTTTGAATCGTAAATCATTGCAGATGCACGTGTCATTGAAGTCAATTGTGCAGGATAGGGTTTCATTTTTATCTCTCCCACTCTTAATTTTCTGTCCTTTACACATACTGTTATAGCAATTGAACAACATTGAACAACTTCTGATCACTGATACTTATGAAAAGAGCTAGTGACTGCCTGGACTCATAGGTGAAACAAATTCTCCATGACTGACATAAAAGCTTCTGCTGACGCATGCAACAAGAAATGACTTCTTTGAGCTGAAACTAGCACAAGATGGAAAAAGGCTTCTGACAACAACCTAAATGGAATTAAACTGAGCTGGCTTTGTCATCTAACTTAGCAGCTGTCATAGCGGATGTGGGCAGCCTTGATGGTAGAGTTGAAGTCAACACCAGAGATATGCTGGCCAAGTACTGAGAAGGCTAGATATGAAGACAATAGCTAGCAGGCTACAATGATAGGGCAAGGCTCTGTCATATTCTAACTGCGGAAACTGGATGAAGGAAAATCATCTAATGCCACACAGCCCTTAGGTATTCAACAGCAACCAAACAGACAGGAAGTGTTACCTTTCATCTTAGGGTCTCTCTTCTGCCTCCACTGGGGTATGATGGTGCTGATGCTGCGATGGCCGCGGTTCCAGAAGTGTTGCACGGCCAGGGCAATTCCTCGGCATGAGAAGAAATGTCCAAGCCCATGGCTGAACAAATAGGGATGGGGGAAAAATTTGTTAAAAAGACAGAAACAAGACATATGCTTGTTGTTTGAACACAAATACATTTGTTGTTTTTGTCGATAAAGGTGTCATATGCTTGTACATATTGTACTGTTACACTCTGGAACAAAAACAAACAAAAAAATATAAAAAGAAAATGGAAACATCATGGTCCCTCAAGTACCCAATTACCTCCAAAAGTGACAAAATTAGTAGCGACAAAATTCCACAACAAGAACGTGAGACATTTATCAACTTTTACCCTTAACGTGCTCCACAAAGCTGGGTTGAATACTTACACCATCCTCTGGATTCAATACTAAACAAATCATGACAAAATAATTAGTCACATTCTCCATTTTCAACCCTTCACCTCTTTTCTCCCCCCTACTCCTCTTCTCACCTCATGGCAACGTTGCTCCCGTCTATGATCACCATCCTGAGGCTTGGGTCTCCTGGTTGGTCAGTCAGCTTGAGGTCAAAGGGCGTCTGCAGGCCTTCCAGGAAGCGCTGCTGTCCCGTCACCATAGCCCCTGTTGCCATTTTGGGGAGGCCCCATGTCTCCATACGTTCAGCTTCTATGGGTAGAGGACCCGGTTTCTCCTTTACTCTGGTTACTGGGGAGTTATTGATGGTGACAGCGGATGATAAGGTGGTCCGGGGTGACTGGGCAGGTGGGTAAACCATCTGATAATGAAATTTAGGGGGATAAATGGGTTGTGGAGGTAGCTCGGGGGTGTAGGTTGGTGGTGAGGGAAGTTTAGGGGGGTAGGTGGGCTGGGGAGGCCCTCTGACCAGTGGAGAGTCGACTTGATGGGGTTTGTGCCCTTTGGCAGGTTGATGGTAGGTCGGGGATGGCTGAATGTGGGTCATTATGGCG
The DNA here is from genome assembly GCA_016801175.1 of Esox masquinongy. NCBI lineage: Eukaryota > Metazoa > Chordata > Actinopteri > Esociformes > Esocidae > Esox > Esox masquinongy. Next base: position 84,567 of record JACXGI010001528.1, read on the forward strand.
TTCCACTCAGCCAGATCTGGTTCAACCTTAACCGGGACTTTAGTGGTTCGATTCGGCACATTGGTCTTCTTTTCAGGCTTTTCTTTGGCACTCCTAATTTCCACTCTTTCTGTAGCTGTGGACGGTTGTGCCTGTGCTTCAGTGTCTTTACCTCTCACCTCCTCCTTTTCTTCTTTTCTGTGCGTGTTTCTTAGTACTTCTGAGACAACCTCGTCCACCTCCCTTGGTTCGTCTCGTACTCTGCCCAGGGAGTCAGTTGACTTTGACGTCTCATTGGCGCCCCCTCTCTGTAGCTTCAGGAGCAGCTGGCGGGTGGACAGCTCAGGAAAAGTGCTGTATACTTCAGCAACCTTGTCTTCTGTGTATCCACAGCTGGCCGCCGCTCTCTTTAGCACCCCCAGGACAAAATCCTCATCATTTCCACCCTCACCGCTCTCCCTGTTCGCCTCGCCGCTCTCCCCAGACTCCTCGTGTGGTTCCCGGTTTCCCGCCGTAGAATTTCCATCCGGGGTTGCTATAAACCTCCCATCCTCCTTTCCACTCCTCCCCTCTCTCTGCACATCTTTACTCCTCACCCCTTCTTCCACATCTCCCTTCATCTCCACCTCCATCCTTGCATCCATCATGCTTCTCCTTCCTTTCACTTCTTTCCCTCCCTTCTCCGCCCCCTCATCTCCTCTGTTCTCCCCCTCTCTGTGCTCCATCTCAACAGGGCGGTTCATGGTCACTCCGGAGCGGTCCTGTTCCTGCTGCACAAGGTCCAGGATCTGGGAGGCTTCTTTGGGTCCGGTCCGGGCAAGGACTCTCAGCACCACGTCTTCCACATAACCCATGGCCGTGAAGAACTTCAGCAGGAGTCTAAACTCCTCCCTACTCCCTACTGACAACAACAACTCGGTCTCCATCTCCTCCTCCTCCTCTTCTTCTTCCCCCTGATCCTCCTCTGCTACCTGTTCCGCCTCCTCCGCTCGACCGCGAATGTCCTCGGTTTGGGGAGGACAGTGGAAGATTGGATCTTTGGGTGCTGCTCCGTCCTCAACTGCCACCAGAGTCTTTGCTCTGCTAACCTCTCTGCTTTGTACAGGTGGGGTGGAGAACATCTGTTGGGAAAGCTGTCCGGTGTTCCGTGGACCAGGGTCTTGGCTGGAGATGTTGGGTCCGGAAGGTTTAGTTGTTGAAATTCCCTGAATATCCCTAGCATCTCCAAGTCTGGTATCCGTAAATGTTAGTCCTGCAGTACTGGATGGGCTATCCCATAGTCTCCGGTTAGCAGTGTCCATTAGATCCACTCTGTCCCAAAATCCTCCAAGACCCAAGTTAGAGGCCAACCCCGGAACAGGATTTGAGACATGCCCCGGCAAACCTCTATGACCCAGGTTAGATCCTGGTCCAGACTCCCTCACCAGATCTAGTAAGGTCTCCTTCACGGCTCCCGGCAAAACCAGGAGGTCCAGAGTGTGCCTGTCTTCCCATCTCTCCACCAGGGATTTGAAGGCCCGACGGGAATCCAGGGTCTCACCTAATCCTCTGTCCCCAGGCTCGGTGCGTCGTCCCTGGGTGCCCTCGTAACGCTCCACCAGGTCTGTGATTAGGGAGTAGGCCCTGACCACTGGTTCTGCTAGCCCTGAGATGAGAAGAAACCCTGGGGAACCCACCTGAAGGAAGAAGGGTTAGAAGGAATGGAGAGAAAAATGGGTTTAGTCCTAATCTTACCATCTCTCTTGGTCATAACCAACCTTCTCTAACAAGGATTTCCTTCTTCCACATCTACCATCCATCAATTGGACTGTGTGTGTTTTTGCCAGCGTGCCCATCAGTCTAAGCCAGGGGTCGGCAAGTAAGTTAGGCATCGGGCCAATTTTTTTTAAGACACTACACGTCAGGCCAGAATAAATTCAAAGGATAATTTAAGAAATTAATTGATAAAAAATGCAACTAGAATTGCCTGTTACAGACTGTTACAGTGTCTTTTGTAACTGCTTAGTCAGCTGTGGTTACTTTATGGTTAAATCCTGTAGGACAGTCAGAAACAAAAAGCCACAGTTGTGTGATGGTGTCCGGGTTTTGTGCTGGATGAATTAATACAGTACTACTAACACGTAGGCCTAACTCGGCAAGTGTCTTCATTCACCAACTTGCAACACAGACCGCCTTTCTAAGGCACACATATGTGGGAAATGCGTAATGGATAAAAATAACTAAAAAAATGAAATAATGGCCTATTTGCGTCATGCTTTTAATGACCTATGTTTTATTTCCTCTTTCCATATTGTGGATAAAAAATGTGTATCATTTTAATTTGCTTCTTTCTTACACATCAGAGCCTAACTTATTGTAATAATTATTTGACGTAGCCTACTTTTACTCTCAGAATTATTCCTTTGCATCCTCACGTACTACAATGCATTTTTTAACTGTCTGCATGCTGGAGGTAGGCTACGCTATTACATTGTGTGCAGAGCTAAACATTTAAGCTAGCTGTATACACAAAATGGCACTATCAAAGAGTCTAAAGAGGAAAGTTGACAGCGAAAATAGGGCATTCAAAGATGAATGGAAAGACAACTATGCCTTCATCCTACCTAGTTTCCTGAATGCAAAGCTGGTGTGTCTTATTTGCACTGACGTTGTCGCTGTTTGTGAATAGTATTTCAGAGGTGTGTCAAGCAAGCCACAATAGAATGCACTTCAGAACTTTTCAAAGTAAAAACTCTCAATTCAACTCCAAATAAAGCATTGTTGCAAAAAAACTTTCTCGCACTTTTATTATGTAGACAAAATCACTAAAGAGGAAGAGTTCACATGAGTAAATGTTGCTGTCATGACAGATCTATTTCAGCACCAGCCGCTGTCAAAACAATCATGCCGCGGGCCAGATATTATTGCTGGCAGGCCAGATATTATTGCTGGCGAGCCAGTTTTGTCCCATGGGCCATCATTTGCCGAACCCTGGTCTAAGCTTACCACTATGTGAGCAGAGGTGTTCCTGATCAAGCAGTCAGTAAACAGCCCCCGGGCTCCGCAGAACACACAGTTGAGGAACCCTGGATATGGGACCTCCTGCTGGGCCTCCTGGTTCACAACCCCCTTCACAAACAACTGGAGGAGAAGAACAGGTTTCAACATGATGATGTGTTTGTATACAATGGGCTTGTGGTTATCATTGACCATGTGACTTAAATGGCAAAACACCTATGGCCTGGTCACTGTTGATGAAATAGGGATGGGAGTTCCCTGGTTGTGACGAGGTCAGAAAAACCACAAGACCATAATGACAAAAAGTACACCAAAGTAGGCACAAGACACTGGGTTCTAAATTCAAAACACGAGTTGACTCACTTTGGCACTCTTGACGTCTTTCCTCCCTCCTATCATTTTGAGCCAGATCTGTCCATCATGTGGTAACACAGCATCTTCCTCTCTCCCGATTGTAAAGGACACCCGAAATATTCTCTCTACTGAAGGTTGGAAGGACTGAAGTGCTCCGCGTAGCGCCCCAGAACAGGCAAACTCATCCTCTACCTGCTCCTCTCCTTCTACTCCTCTATCAATCCAGCTTTCAGTCATTGGAGAGAGATGGCTTAGGGCAGAAGCCATGGAAGAAATATCAGATCTCCCTGAGAAAGGGGAAAACACAGAGGGATATAAAGAGGGTGAAAGAAAGAGAGGGGTCCATATCAGTTAGAGCTATCTTAAATCAAATATTAATAATTAAAATGCACAACGTCAGCCAGATCACACATCGATACATACAACACTGTATAGGTCAGCGAGACCAGATTTGAAGGATCGCCCAGGGGACTGATCTATTATAGTTAGTACATTTCTGGAGAATGTTCAGTATGAAAACATTGTGGAATGTTGTAGATAGAAATGCCATGACTACAGTGGATGTGATTCCTCATTCTATACTCTAGTGAGCAGTTTTTAAATAACATTCTAGGAAAGGGTTTAGTAATTTGAGCCGTTTAAAAAATTTGGCATCACTCTGTCAAGGGAAATGTAGTGTACATTCCCTATTAAACATTTTAACACAGACAAGGCCATGATGTTACCTTGTATCCCAGTGATAATACATTGCATTGTGCTGGGGAATAAAACAAACATTTGCTCAATTTTCCACTAGTTCAACTTTGGTCAAAGCAGACATTTTGATGACTAGCTCAGACAACTACAAGATTTTAGTTTCATGCTAGGTTGATTAAAGCCTATAGAGACTGCAACTGATGTAGAGAAACATCTGTGTCTGCTTGGATTAAGATTCAAGCATGAAAAAAACCTCTAACACAACTACTGAATTAATTTGGCCACATGCAACTGAGCTCTATGTGCACGGCGCTCTCTGCTTGGCCACATGCAACTGAGCTCTATGTGCATGGCGCTCTCTGCTTGGCTACATGCAACTGAGCTAAATGTGCACAGTGCTCTCTGCTTGGCAACATGCAACTGAGCTCTATGTGCACGGCGCTCTCTGCTTGGCAACATGCAACTGAGCTCCATGTGCACGGCGCTCTCTGCTTGGCAACATGCAACTGAGCTCTATGTGCACGGCGCTCTCTGCTTGGCAAGGGTTTCTGCAGAGGCAGCTGGGCAAAGGAGATATTTTCTACAGGATTTCTTGCATCCATTATCCTTCTGTCACCCACATGCTGTCATTCAGCAGCAAATAAATGCACTGACAGTCCTTAAGCTATAGACCTGACTGAAGTTAGCCATGTCACACATTCCGACTGAAGTTAGCCATGCCACACGTTCTGACTGAAGTTAGCCATGCCACACGTTCTGCTCAATCGTCATGAAACACAAATGCAGCAATTAGTTCCTCTCTCATATTACACTAACTTTATAACCGAGAGTGTGCAATGCAATGTTGGGCGGGAACTGCTTAGTTATGAGTCATTCAAACACAATAAAAATGACAATTTATGACCAAACATCCAGTGTAACGGAAAAGCTACAAACCCATTTCAGAATACTTCAAGAAACAGAGCTTCAACATTGGAAAAGTAAGTCTGCATGCAAGGCTTATTTTTCCTTCATTTTATGAAAGGTGATTAAATGAACTAATGTAGTACTAGTAGATGTGCATGAGCGTTTTACAATGTTCCCTGTGTTATGGGATTATAACTGTATCCCTGTTCAGAACTGAAATCCATTGTCAGTTAAGTACAGTGGATTTAAAAAGTCTACACACCCCTGTTAAAATGCCAGGTTCTTGTGATGTAAAAGAATGAGACAAAGATAAATCATGTCAGAACTTTTTCCACCTTTAATGTGACCTATAACGTGCACAATTCAATTGAAAAACAAACTGAAATCTTTGAGGGGGAAAATAAAAAATAAAAAACTCACGATATCCTGGTTGCATAAGTGTGCACACCCTTAAACTAATACTTTGTTGAAGCACTTTTTGATTTTATTACAGCCCTTAGTCTTTTTGGGTAGGAGTCTATTAGCATGGCACATCTTGACGTGGCAATATTTGCCCACTCTTCTTTGCAAAAGCGCTCCAAATCTGTCAGATTGCGAGGACATCTCCTGTGCACAGCCCTCTTCAGATGTTCAACCCCACAGATGTTCAATTGGATTCAGGTCTGGGCTCTGGCTGAGCCATTCCAAAACGTTAATCTTCTTCTGGTGAAGCCATGCTTTTGTGGATTTGGATGTGTGCTTTGGGTCGTTGTCATGCTGAAAGGTGAACTTCCTCTTCATCTTCAGCTTTCTAACGGATGCCTGAAGGTTTTGTGCCAAAATGGCCTGGTATTTGGAACTGTTCATAATTCCCTCCACCCTGACTAAGGCCCCGGTTCCAGCTGAAGAAAAACAGCCCCAAAGCATGATGCTGCCACCATCATGCTTCACTGTGGGTATGGTGTTCTTTGGGTGATGTGCAGTGTTGTTTTTGCGCCAAACATACCTTTTGGAATTATGGCCAAAAAGTTCAACCTTGGTTTCATCAGACCATAACACATTTTCCCACG
>JACXGI010001529.1:0-46624 GCA_016801175.1 Esox masquinongy
TAGAGACAGGAATGACAGCAGGGAGTAGAGACAGGAATGACAGCAGGGATTAGAGACAGGTGGATTGACAAATAAAGACATTCTCTCTTACTGTGCTCTCTGTTGTTCTTCAATTTGTCTGCATGGAGCTAGAAATAAACACATGGAGAAATCAACTGACAGCTGAGCTGAAAGCCAACCAATCAATCAGATCATCGGAAGGAAAAGGCTCAATGCTCGCTTGCCATTAACACGCCAATCTTTTATCATAGCGAGGAAGGCCATTGTATTTCAGAATATTACCTTTTAACTTTTCTATAATAACATATAGAGTTCTTAAATGGTGAACAAAATTTGTCCCTGAAAGCCCATAAGCCTTGTTTGCCAGACAAGGGCCTGAGGTACCTTGCGTCCTGCCAGCTTGATGCGAGGAGTGAAGCAGCTGCAGGAGTTCTGGCTTTTGGAGGTGTAAAAGCTGCAGTCATGGTAACAAAAGAGACAGCATTAGAAGAACAGCCCTGCCCTAAACCCAGTTGACTATTCAAAAACATCTTCAAACATATTCAAATGTCTCCCATCCTGGAATCCATGAACCTGCACCACCAACACGGCCCCATGTCGTCCTCCATCCTAACCCTTCTCTTCCATACTCCTCCATGTCTGTGGGTCGTACCTGTGGTTGATCCAATGTGGCAGGTTGTAGTCATCCCCCAGACGGGAGTCTCCAGGCACTGTCCTGTTGTGGAGCTGGTCAGCATCACAGCGAAAACGTACAATTACCATCCAATAAAACATACAAGAAATTGATACGATGTATCAAATACATTACAGGAAAAAAAAAAAACAGAAAACGGCTGCAGTAAAAAAAATTGCTTTGGCCCAAAGAATTTGGTTAGAATGAGGATGAAGGTACAGCAAAGCGAACCATACTCCTCTGGTTTCTGGCTAATGCGGTTTTGAATGTGCAAAAGGGAAAGTGTTTGCTCTCATACTCCCTGAAAAGGTGGTCACTCGAAGAACTAAAACAATGGGGAAAAGGAGGTCAAAAAGCAGTAATATCACTCTGGGACAGCAGAGGGCAATAAGCTGCCAGCAGTCATGTACAGCCGCATATGGCTTCACTGAGGAAAAGAAACTTCCGTCGCTGCAGTCACTGCCAAAGTTGACCAATCGCAGATTTGCAATGACTAGGGCGTAGTAGACGTTGGTTACCAGACTCTCACTTGCAAAAATGTTGTGTGCACAAACCCCGGAGAGGACGTCCCAAACTACACCCATTCGCCGTGACGTATGCACACAATGTTGCGACTGAGAAGCAGGCGATCAAAACTAAGAAGCATACTCTGCCTTAAGTCTTACCTTGAACAGAGGCACTGCGTGAAGAGGCTGTTCTCCTAAACACACCAAGTCCACACCGATACCTAGCAAAGGGAAAAGACATGTCAGCATAATCACCTCCCACCAGTAACTCATGTCTGAGCATCGATCATGCAGGACTGGGCATCCCACAATGTAAGTATAACAACTGACCGTTGTCAATCATACGTTGCTTGGTTAGGATCATGAGCAGCCTGTCTACTTCAAACACGCCCACCCCTGGAGTGATGACCACGGACATCTGACCGGTGCGGTCGAAGTTGCGGTTTACATAGTGCTTGTCAAACACTTTGAAAGACACAGAAATGAACAATGGCATTAACACCAGACGATCAGTGTTTCATCACCAACAGTGAGCATCGGGCAAAAATAACGACCAGACAATTCGCTCACCATTGAAAGACAGGTTAATGGCCTCCAGGTAGTTCCCCTGAGCAGCAGTAGAGTTATAGCCGGAGGGAAAACCATCTATCACCAAAATGAGAATGTGTACAACCAGTGAACATAAATAACACAGTGATGTTTGTAAGTGGCCTGCCTAAAAGCTACTCAGTGCATAGAGTCGTGTCCGGTTCATTACCTGCTTCTTTGAGCCGCACCAACACAGGGTACTGGATGAAGAGCTTCTTAATGGTGACCAGTAGAGATGTCCACTCATCACGCCTCTCGGTCTGAGCCACCACCCTACAGAGACACAACCGGATGAACACTGCTAGTCAGTCCGACCTTTGACATTTGGTGGACTGAGTGACAACAGTAGACATACAGAGAGCATAAGGATATCATGAATATTTAGGCTGAACAAGAGTAAACCTGTAGAAATCTTCATAGAAACGGCCCTCGTGGTCTTGTCTGACCGAACCTCTCAAGATTTCAGGAAACTCGTCTTTGATAGCAGGGAGAAAAATCAGTATGTAGTATCAGCTAGCATGTGACATTACTGAGATATTTCATCAAAACAGGAAAAAAAGGCTTACCCAAGTTTTTAGCATTGTAGAAAGTGCGTGAGAAAAGCACTACTGTCACTTCATGGCTACAATACTTCTCCTGAAAAAGTAAACAGAATTCTCACCAAGATGAATACCTCACTCACTGCCTAGAAATGTCTATATTCTATTTAATAAATGTGCATATGCAGTTTAAGTGTTAAGTCAAAAACCTTCCATTTGGCAAAAAGATCAGACAAAAACCCACTGATTGCCTTTTCGAAGTAGAGATCCCCTGAAAAAATGAATTAAGTGTTATTGTCGTCCTCATTGCAAAATGACATTCACTTTTCAAATCAAGACTCACACACTGAACACCAAAAGCAACACATCAACATAACACTTCTATCTAAAGCAGCACCTTCTAACCTGGAAGAGAAGAAACTAACCATAAATGTCAAAGTCCCACATCTCACAGCTCATCTGGATGAAGATATAGACCATGGCAGAGGTTGACCTGAACACCACCTGCATTGTACATCAACAATACTGAAAGCTCTGGAGAACAGATTCCAGTAACCTACATGCAATATCTTCGTAGATATTCATTTTAAAGGTGAAATGGTGTATTATGTGGTCAGTTTATTGGTTACCCTGGTGTCTTCACTGATGTAGCCACAGGTGACCTTCTCTCCTTTCACCCACAACTCACTGGCTTGGGCTCTGTGGGAAACAAAATGGAAAACAAGTGAGGGACAGAAACTCACATATTTATAAATGCGATTACATGATTTACTAATGTGCTAAGACAAGTGCTGCATACCTGATCCCTGCAAACTCCACTTTCTGGCTCACATAAGCGCAGGTACTAACCTAAGAAAAATTGTATTAATGAAGTTCTTCTAGACACAGATTAAAGAAGTAAGGTACTGACGACCCAGGTACACAAACACAGACTCCCTCTTACCAAACTCTTCTTCAGCCTCCACATGTCTCCCCTTCCAATGTATTGGTCTTTGAAGGTGAGCTCCACGAGGTCCAAAGTTACATCCTACCACAGAAATATATACATACAATATGAGCTGAGGTCCTATGAGATCCTATGGGTGATAGCAACAAAAAAGCACCTTTGGGTCCACAATGTTCACAACGACATCCTGGTATGCTCGGAGTTTGAAGGCTTGTGCCACTGTCTGGTCCACACTGATTGTCTCTAAAAGGTGTGGGAAAAGACATTGTATTAGACAACAAATGAGCTTCATGGGTGCATGCCATTCACAATACAATATGATATTGGTCAGTTCATTAGGTAGGTTATAAAAAGACTTTCCCTAAAACAGGAAGAAATGAGTCATGCTTCACCTTTCTGGAGGTCTTCTTTAAGGCTCTTCACCTGCAGCAAGAGAGGACTGTTGAAAAAAGAGTGCACTCTGTCATAACTGGGGTCTTCCTGGGGGGCCAGGATGCAAAAACGTATCAAAACATATGCCCTCCTTTAAACGTAGATCAGGACAGAAAATGTACAAGTATTAAGTACAATGCACATTACAAGTGGGATGGATAGTTGTGCAGTGAGGTAAATGAAAGTACAAATGGCAATTCTAAATGTGCAATCGAGGCAAATTTGAAGGTGTAGCATGTGCAACTTCAATGTAGGGATAGCAGCAATGAGGTAGACATGTACATTTAACAACTGAAAAATGCAAGCACAATAGCAATTCTAAGTGTGCAATGAAGGCAAGTTGAAGGGTGCAAGGTGGCATGTGCAACTGAAATGCAGGGATAGCAGCAATAAGGTTCCCGAGATAGACACGCACATGTAACAACTGAAAACGTCCATATAATACTTTACAAAGCAGTGTCAGAGTCCAGTAGTACCGGATTCTGACACTACTAAACTACTTCAACACATAAAAAACAAAAACTATTGACCAATAGCCAATATAGACCAATATGGCCAAAGTAAATTCCCCCGGATGCCTGCTCACCTGTATTCATCTGTGTGGTGCGCAATCTCAATAATGTCTCCAAGTGAAACTTGAGGGAATACCTTGGGGTTCACTACCAATTCATCATCTGTGTAGCAGGATGGGTTATTGTAAACAACAGAACAGCATTTGTCCACCAAAACCGTGATCAATAACGCTGTCTAGATAAGGAATTAACTCACCACTGCCTCCAAAGCCTTTTTTGTGCACCACAAGTTTGTATGTTTTATTCTTCATTATGAACAAGCTAAAAATAAAGCAGACAATGCATGTTACCAACATGGTATGATGTAAACGTTCAATTAGCCAGCTGTATCACAGCTAGCCAGAGAAAGAGAAGTTCTGCGTCTAATAACACTGCGGAAAGTTTTGCATTACGGCAATACTCAGTCCATTGGGACACTACAGTATATCACTGAATTAATATTACGAATCGTAAATACCAAGCAATGCGGCTAGTGCTATATTTGAGGTTTAATCAAGCTACCTCAACCAAGAAACGCTACGTCAGACCATCCACACATACGTCGGATTAAGACTTGCCTTTAAAACACATTTACAAGAAATTGAAAAGAGTGCAAAAAGCCTTGGGACATATGCGTCAATATTGCGTGGATTTCTTCAACTCAGAGCAATGTCTATACTTCCTGGAAAACATAGCGCGTACCCGCCCACAGGATACAAGGCTTTAGGTGATTGGTGATTTGCTTTGCGAACACCCAATCAGCTTACCTGCAAAGTGATTGGGACGACCACAACCAAAATCTTCTAACGTGTGCGAGTGGCTATTGGCCGGAACAAGAATATAGGTAACCAGGCAAACCATAGAACTGGACGGATAGACTTATCCCGCTTCATTAAGTTTTCACCTTCTGTAACTTACAAATCTTCTCAAGAACGTACAAGAACATTTCGGGCAAACGTGTTGTTCACTTCACATCATTCTTGAATGTAGCAAATAGAGTGCACCTCGTACACATACTATGAAACCATGTAGAAAGTGATAATGGAATAGCTAATTAAATAACTTGCAAAATAATCTAAGAAATATTCTCAATACATAATATAATCATGCTTTTGCATGCTTTTTCTTAAAAAGATGCTTACATTTTTGTAATTTTCGTAATTCAGATTTAGTGACCTTTAAATAATGAGTCGTTTGCAGTCAGTCTGCAGTCTCCTGCTGCTGTGTGGTTTATTTATGAAAACCCTATAGGTATTAAAATATTAAACTATTATTTGAAATTAAATCCGCTACAGGTGTCTGGTCAAGCTGAAAGATGACAGCGCAGAAGTTAATAGTCCAATATTAAGATATTAATTCCCTCCTTCTTGGATTTATAGAAGTGATTATTACATATCTTGTATGATTTATGATCTGAGTTGAATGGGTTAGGGTTATATATTTTATATCCAGATAAAGCACCAAATCAAGTATGACTGGGATACTGGATTGGGGATTAGTTATAAAAACAATTCCTCAAATTATAATTTTTTAATTTTATTTAAAATAAGCCTGCTTAACCCAGGTATTTGCATTAGGGGAACAATTTAAAAACACTATATATTGTTATATATTTCTGCAATAAGTATTTAATAACGTGAGATTTCATGAACAATTACAGTTGAAATTGTTTGGTCAATTTCATGAGAATGAACATTTTCTGTATTCAAGTGTGGAAATATTTAACGCTTACAAAGCTATGCCACAATAGGATTTTTATCTTTTGCAGTTTATTCTGTTCTGAGATTCGTTGATGGGGTCAAAGCATTATTTTGAACTTGAGATGATTCACTGAGCCATGATTATCTCTTGAATAGACCCACACCAAAACATGAAGCTTTATTATTTATTATTTGATTTGTTATTTCATTCACCAGTTGTATTTCTGTGCAGTAGCAGTTCGGCATAGCGAAATGATAACCTATTATATAAAACAACTACAAATCACTTCTATAAATTAGTATGGAAAGCACACACATTTACTAAATTACACAAAATACTGTGAAATCAGAAAATACTTTACTTTATAAACAATTGATAAACATATTAGAATCAAAGATGTTGATTCATTAATACCACAAAAGACAGTGCAAAAGTATGATTGGAAAGGCTGTTGACTCATCTGTCCTTCCTAGACAATAAGTCATGTATGAATGCTGCCAGTGACGACTGAGATAATTTATGGAATCAGTCACTTTTAATATCCACTCTTTCGCCACCTTTCTACACATCTCACTTTGCTCTTTCTTTCTACTCTGCCATTCAAAAGATGATCTCTTTTTGGAGGCACTCCTTCCTTCTCTTGACATGTACTTGGTGCCCTCATCTCTTAGCAGCAATTCATTTTCACTAGTTTGGGCTGCGGATCCTCCAGGTCGGCTCTGTCTGATTCTAACGGAAAAGATAACATTAATACAGAGTGATGTGACATACAAGAGATGACTAACTAACTAACAACATACATAAATATTTTCTATAATATCTTTTTCCCAAAATATTTGTAAAACATGTATTTTGGCCATTATTATTTTTCCTTTACACTCTCTAGAGCCTAAACCACAACTGATCTTTGAGCTGCTTCTTACTGATGTTGTCTCCTCCTCCTATACTGAAGGAGGTGATGCCTCTCTCCAGGTCCTTCAGTACATAGTCTTCAAAAGCTAGAGCTGCCATCCGGAAGAAGAACTCCTGCACGTTCTCCCCTACAAGACAGTCACATATTATGAGATAAGCAAAAATATATTTTTACAGTAACAAGACCAGCCATGCATTAATTGCACGGCCCAGACATGGTTGGCCCAAATCATAAAGGAAAACAGTTTAAGACATTCCCATGTTATTAACAGTAGTATCTGCTCTGGTCTGTACCTGTCTTGGCTGAAACAGACCAAAACTCAGCTTTCATTTCATTTGCCATCTTGACTGCGTCTCTTTCAGTTCGCTGGTGCTCCTCTGGAGCCTTGCGCACAGGCAGAAAAAAGATTCAGCAATCGTGAATGGAAAATAACCAAAAGACACAATAGCTACCCGGCTAGCAAATTTTGTTCCCAGAACATTCTGAGAAATGGTTTTAGGGGGGGAATTGTGGGAACATTCCCTGACCGATGAACCAAAGGTTTCACACGGATGCTTTTCTACATGTTCTTAGAATGTTTTCAGGGGATGTTCTGAGAATGTTTAATAAAAGTTACATAGTGCAGAACGTTCTGTGCTAAGTGGATGAGATATAGAACGTTCTGTGCTAGGTGGATACGATATTCTTTTTAAATAGAGATTTGACCAAAAAGCATGATCCATCCATGTGTGTATATTCAGAATATTTGTATTTATGATAGATTATATAGCTAACAAGAATCGCATTTTGTGCACTCACAAGTAGGTCACTCTTGGTTCCGACCAGGAAAACCGAAAAGGAGTCAGGTTCATTCTCCCTCATGGCCTCCTCTAACCACTGCCTGTGAAAGATGGGCGTCATCATGTGGCTTCATTATGTCAAGACTATTTAAAAAAAAAAAAGACATGCCACTTCTCATGTCTTCTCTATTTAAGTTAACAGGGGTGCGTTCCAAAACAAACATGTTAAGTGCACAAAAAAAAATGAAGTGATTTGTGCAACTTATGGATAAAACAATTTGCATATTGTAACCCTGTTTCCAAAAAGGTTGGGATGCTGGATAAAATGCAAATAAAAACAGAATGCAATGACATGCAAATCATTTATGAAAAATATCTGAGAAATGTTATTGTTTTTGGAAAAATACATGCCCATTTTGAATTTGATGCCAGCAACATGTTTCAAAAAAGTTGGGACGGGCATCTTTACCACTGTGTTGCATCACCTCTTCTTTTAACAATCTTCTAGCGTTTGGGAGCTAAGGAGAACAATTGCTGTAGTTTTGAAAGTGAAAAGTTTTTCCATTCTTGATTGATATTGGATTGCAGTTGCTCAACAGTTCGGGGTCTCCTTTGTTGTATTTTTCGTTTCATAATGCGCCAAATGTTTTCATTGGGTGGCAGGTCTGGACTGCAGGCAGACCAGTTTAGCACCCAGACTCTTTTACTACGGAGCGATGCTGTTGTAATACGTACAGAATGTCGTTTGGCATTGTCTTGCTGAAATAAGCAAGGCCTTCGCTGAAAAAGACGTCATCTGGATGGTAGCATATGTTGCTCCAAAACCTGTATATATTGTTCAGCATTAATGGTGCCTTCACAGATGTGCAAGTCACCCATGCCATGTGCACTAATGCACACTCATACCATCACGGATGCTGGCTTTTGAACGGTGCACTGATAACAAGCCGGATATACCCTCTCCTCTTTAGCCTGGAGGACACAGCGTCCATGATTCCCAAAAATAATTTAAATTTTTGATTTGTCAGACCACAGGACAGTTTTCCACTTCGCCTCAGTCCATCTTAAATGAGCTTGGGCCCAGAGAAGCTGGCAGCTTTTCTGGATCTTGTTACAAACACTTGACATGTTGTCTTTGTACTATTTACTATTGGATATAGGGTTTAAATGATATGCATATCATTGCATTCTGTTTTTCTTTACATTTTACACAGTGTCCCAACATTTTTGGAAACAGGGTTGTATTTTTAAATATGCTTTTCTTCTCCATAGAAACTAAAGTATTTGTAATAATTAATTGCAAGACTGGGATTAATAGAGATAGAACGCAGGAGAATATTTTCCCTCCAGCACGTAGGGATTCCAGTGTAGCCTTTTTGGTTAACCTAGTAACGATAAGATTCATAACGGCATCGGATGTGCTTCAGAGGACACATTTCTTAACAACTTGTCCAGAGGGAGTTGCTGCGATGAAGCAGGGCCCAATTCACAAATTGGATCACAAACTTAGGGAGAATATAAAAATACATACATTCGTAGAGATATATTTCTAAGACTCCTTAAGCCTTTGAAATGTTCAGCCTGACAGTGTGGGCAATATGCAGACAAAAACCTGATCACGAGACATAATTCATTCATGTGAAGACTAAACAGCCGATATCAAGCAGAGGAAGTCAGGTTATCGCGTCTCCAGGATACATAATATTTTTTTGAGTTAATCCAGGATACAATGTTGTGCAGGCTGGCTCAGTGCTGCCCCCTATATTTGATTATCTAAAACTGACTGACAAGATACAGCAACAATAGTAGTCTTTCACTTTTCACTTCTTCTGTGTGTGTTTTTTATAATCAGTGTAATGACACAGTGTAATATAAGCAAAATCTGATACCAGGATTGTCATTGGAAAATTAAATCTATATTGTGCGCACTGAATGTATGTAATCAATAATGCTTGTAAATCAGTTTGGATTAGTGTCAGCTAAATTACCACAATGTAAATATAACAAGTCAAGGAAATTGCTTCCATCAATGTCTCCCCCGATCCCGGGTGATGCTGGCCAGTATTTTTTACCTTTATTTTTAGGAAAGTTGACTGAGAACACATTCTCATTTACATCAACAATCTAGGGAACAATAAGGGTTACCTGCCTTACTTATTTTTCATTTTGCCAGCTGAAGGATTCAAGCTTTTAACCTTTCAGTTACTAGTCATGTTCTCTAACCTCTAGGCCACCGGCTGCCACAACAACAGCTAAATGACCTTGGAGCAATTGCATGAATGTTTGCAATTTTATTTCCAAAAGCTCCTACACAAAAAGTTATCACAATTTGTTTTATTTTGAGCTCAAAGTGAGGCAATCTCATCAAACAAACAGGAAAATCACACTTTAACTTTACTGCCCCTTTAAATAAACCTACCGCGTGTTCTCCAGAGTCTTAATGTCTGCCATGTCAAAGACTGTGATTATCACTGTAATAAAAAACAAAGGTTGGATTGAGCAACACTAAAGTCCCCATGGATTTCATTTACTGTACTCTACAAAAGCATTTCACTGGTTGTCTCTCTTACCCTGAGCTCCTCTGTAGTATGCTGAAGCAATGCATTTGAATTTTTCCTGACCAGCTGTGTCCCAGCTACATAGAAAAAGGGAAGCAAAAAAATACTTTGAATAGGAAATAACTCACCTCTAATCAAATAAAACATTACAACGACATAAGAGCATGAGCCTCACTCACATTTGAAGTGAAAATGGAACTCCCGAAAGCTCAAATCTCTCAATCTCAAAGTCTACTCCTATGGTGGCCTTGTAGTCTCTGTCAAATACATCTTTGCAAAACCTGAAAGTGCAGCATAAAATATACACTTTAGTGGGCTTTTACCACTTAATAGAAAGACAATTTAGCAGCCAAGTTGCAAGCTGAATAACTTACCGTTTTATTAGGCAGGTCTTGCCCACATTAAGGTCACCAACAACCACAGCTTTGGACATCTTCAGTCTGTCCCATCTTCAAGGGAAATATTCAAATGTAAAAAAACACTTATTATTTCTGGATACTTCCAATATAAATCAATCAAGGAATCAGTCAGACAATACATTCACCTAACCAGGCAACTCACCCCTGATGCCTGTCTGTTCTGCGTTTACAGGCAGCCTTGGCCTGACTATCCCAGTCATCCTTCATCTGTAGACATGCCTGTGGAGTATAGCACTGGAAAAAAAGTATGTTAACAGACAGTACATCCCTCTAAGATGTACAATCACACAGAAACGTTTATGAATGTATTGGTATCGGTAATGAAAACAATTGTACAGTATTAATCTAACTTTTGTCTTATATACTGAGGGCATTTTTAAATATTTCATTGTAATACCAGCTGACTACAAAGTGTTGTTGTTCTAGTTTTCTTGCAGGCTTTTTTTTACTTTAAAAGCCCTTCTCATATCCAGCCTCCCCCCCTTATACTCCTCGGAAATGTATGCCAATCACTCAAAATGTCATATACTCTTGAAAAGTCATAAAGACAGACTAGGGAAGAAAATGTTTAAATCAATATTCAATAAAAAGAATATTTTAAGAATGTATCTGAGCCTATATCTGAAAATATGCATTACTGTTAATGGATAAGAATTTCATAATCTGGACAAATGTACATCAAAAAATAAGCGCAATAACAAAACCAGGTGTTAAACAGGTGAAAAGGAGACTATAGTATTATTATTTCTCAGTCAAGGGGGAGGCCAATGACATCAAGGATTACAATTAGACCAATTCCTTGAATTACTTCTTTAACATTGCAGTTGTTCTCAAAAATATATTTTTATATCCTTTAGTTTTTTTACTATACTGGATTACATTTTAAGATGACATTGCTTGAGAACATCAATATTATCCTGGGCCACAGAACAGGCCTTGTGTCTTCTCACACCGCTGAGATGTGCAGTTATTCACTGGCAACGCACAGTCTGTGTGTTAATGCTTACTTGTCTATCAGGTAAAAGTGTATTTCTACTGTTGTTTATCATACTAGTGCTATTTTCAGGGAAACTGAATATAGCCCTCTGATCACACATATTCAGACAACTGTAGACCCCCTATATGTTCGTAGTTATACTAGCTAACAATTCAAAACTGTGGGGTCACTTAGAAATGTCCTTGTTTTCAAAAGAAAAGCACATTTTTTGCGTTGAAATAACATCAAATTGATCAGATATACAGTGTAGCCATTGTTAATGTTGTAAATGACTATTGTAGCTGGAAACGGCTGATATTTTAACAGAATATCTACATAGGCGCACAGAGGCCAATTATCAGCAGCCATCTGCTAATCCAAGTTTATCATTTTAAAAGGCAATAGATCATTAGAAAATCCTTTTGCAATTGTTAGCACAGCTGAAAACTGCTCGTGAGACGCAGACCAAATGAAAAAATGCTGGAAGAGTGCATGACACCATCTGTCAGGCATAGTGAAGGTAAATGCAATGGTCTGTGGGTGCTTTGGTGGTGGTGAAGTGGGAGATTTGTACAGGGTGAAAGGGATCTTGAAGAAGGAAGGCTATCACTCCATTTTGCAACACCATGCCATACCCTGTGGATGGCGCTTGATTGGAGCCAATTTCTTCCTACAACAGGACAATGAACAAAGCACAGCTCCAAACTATGCAAGAACTATTTAGGGAAGCAGTTAGCTGGTATTCTGCCTATAATGGAGTGGCCAGCACAGTCACCGGATCTCAACCTACTGAGCTGTTATGGGAGCAGCTTGACCATATGGTACGGAAGAAGTGCCCATCAAACCAATCCAACTTGTGGGAGGTGCTACAGGAAGCATGGGGTGAAATCTCTTCAGGTTAAATCAAACTGACTACTACAGTATCCCAGAGCCGTAACACAATTATGTTAGCTTCGAGTTGATATGCATATGGCTATAGCTGGTTGCCAGTAGGCTGCTGGTTTGTAGGTAACTTACCTTTGGGAACTTGGAAATGACCCTGTCTCTGCTCACATGCGGTGCGAAGTGCATCATCCCGTTCCCCATCTCCTGCATTATAGTAGACTGCGGTGGTCAATCTATAAACGAGAATCCTGGCCATGACCGACAGACTGATAAGATATATTTTCCGTGCAGTTTCACGTGAAGGAAGCAACCCCTTCGCTAAAACATTGTAATGGTTATCCATCCGTATGAAGATGGGTTGTGCACGGTGCTTCATTACATTACAGAACAGCAATAGTTTAGAGACCGTTATAAAATATAACACTTGATGACATGCATAGAATCAAATCTTGAAGGACTATTTTGGAAGTCATCTTTTTGACAAGTCTAAGCTACGTAGCAACTTAAAAAATCGATGAAAAGACAAGACATTGTCAGTTAAAGTACACTGTCCGCTATCACAATATGCAATATAGCAACGTTTAAATCCTGAATATCTTTTATAACTTGCAAGGTAACTCACAGATTTATGTAAATTGTTCCGCTGTTGCTGCAAAAATATCTTAATTTGATTCTCGAGCTGCGTGCATCAGATCCTACCCCCATCTCCATGACAACAACCACGTGAGGAAAACATGACGGCCAGTCTGACAAACACCAGTGTTCAGCGATTTGTTTTTAATTTATGGTAATTCCAAATAACATTTTCTAGTTGTTTCAGTACATAGCATGATACAGAATTTCAAATTACAGTATGTCTAATCGGAGGCGGTGACTAGCATCCGTAAAGTCCGTGTGCCATGTGAATATTTCGGCAGACAGCGACGTATCCGTGTGAAATCCTAGTGTAAATTAATGTTGTGTATTTCGTTTTGTTGTTTCCAATATTATGCACAATTATGTGGTGAGAATACGTTCCCTCTTCGGGGTGAAATATGCAGGACAGCATTGGATTCCATTCGCAAAGTGAATTGCCCCTAAGCACTTCCTCTAGACACTTTGCCTGTTGGAATCTTCAAAACCGGATGCAGCCATCTTAAGTACCGGTCCATTTACAAAAGCTGCCCCCTCTACAATTGATTTAGCTTGAGAAGAGGAGTGAAAAACTATGCACACTTGCAAGATTGATACCACATACAATTTAGAGCGGTCAGTTAACCGGTAGTCACTTGTCTAACGCCAGTGGTCATTATGAGGCAATATACAACTACATTTGTGTGTCATACTCAAACCTTATTGTTTAGACTCCTGATGTGATGCACAGCTTTGGTGAACTCCATAGCAAGTTAACTAACTCTGATCATCACTCTCTCTTGCTTGGGAAGGTGTGCACGGATGTGACGATATAAAAGGTAGGCTTATTGAAGGCCTGAGAGTGTAAGAGTTTGGGGCTGTCTACTTTGCAATTGGAGCCCAGGGTGTTTTTACAAAGATGTCCCTACACTCTTTTGCATCCAGATGGACATCCAATAACATTTGAGCCCCATTCACATGTGTTATTAATACACATTATCGCTTACTTTCCTGTGGCCAGGGTTAGGTAACATATTAGGCTAGACTGACACAGATGCTGTAGTAGCCAACAGTTGATCAAACTAAGGTTGTCTTCAGGTTACTGGGCAGAAGTTTCGGGGACATGATTATTGACTAAAGAATCACTATGTTTCCTTACCATACCACTTTTCAAATCGCTGATGTTCTGGTCAAGGCTGCTGCATTTATTAAAGGGTTTGGCCTTGAGTCTTTTGGTAGTGATGTATTACCCCCCCCCCCCCAGGTCACAGTGGAATTAATAGATTCACATTTTTAAAAAAGCAATACACTGGGGGCCAAGGTGTAATTTAGAAGTAGCCCAAAAACCCGCCACCTATGACCAATATATTTTTACTCACAGGATAATTTCAAAAGTACCCCAATTTAGCCGGAAAACAGTGGAGTTCATTGAGTTACATACATTTTAAGAAAGAATAAAGTAACTTGGCCACTCAGGGACATTCCCTGTGTCAAGCACTGTTCAATTAATGGCAGTAAATAAGCCCAGTTGTTGAAATGATTTATAGCTTGAGTGTAGAATAATAATGTCCTCTCCTAATGAACAGTGTATTGGCCATAGCGAGTTGCTCATCAGCTGAAAGAGTCTAGGGGGTAAAATATTTCCGGCCAAATGCACAGATGTTCTGGTGGAACAATACATCAAACTTGGCCAGCTGAAATCATCCACTACCTCCACGGATTTGTTTGTTTTGAGTTCCAGGTTATTTTCAATGCACCAAGCCACCATCTGACCTTGGGAGAGAACAAGGCTGTTACTGCTTAATATACACCTGTTGATGGTGATAAAATGATGTTTCTACAGTAGCTAGCTTGAAAATGAAAACAAAAAACACTGCATTAAGTGTTGTAAGATAGCCGCTGGATAGCTTCTCTATTATAATATGAAGTGTCTGACTCATGCTAGATTGAATGTAATGGACAACTGTACATTTACATTATCAATCTTCACAGATACTACTCCAATTGGAGCCACACCTCTTAGTATCTTGAGTAGCTAAAATCCAACACAGACCCTAACTCGATGATAATGATGGAGCTGGAGATGGACCTTATGACTGATGTGTTGAGCCGAGTCAGGATTGACACTAGCCCACAAGTAACTCGCTAGGGGGCCGTTATGACTATACATGCATGCACTCCTGTATGTCGCTCTAGATACAGCGTCTGCTAAATTACTTAAATATAACATCGACTGGGAGGGGTTTTCTTTTTTAGCTGCAGCAAATAGTCCACTCCACTGGTGTGCCTTGGTGATAATTGTGATGTTGTTCTTCTACCCGAGATTGTGGGAAATTAATTGTCCCATTGATTTTCAATGATTTTTCCAAACCAACAGCTGAGCCGTCACTATCAAAGGCGGAGAGAGGTGGGTGTTTTCTGAATTCCTCCACTAAGTCCACGGGTTTGTTTGTGTTGAGTAGCTAGCTGGATAACTGAAAGACCACCACATTAAGTGTTGTAAGCTCAGGCTAGACTGGATGTGATGGACAAGTGTTTAGAAATACTGATCCATATGAAGCCACACCTTATAGTATTTTGATTAGCCACAATCAAAAGGTGACAAATATGTTACTCGCTCTCGCCCATAGAATTATATGGTCACTCCCAAAAAGACCAACTTGGAAGTGATTGTGATACAAGGCTCAATAAGGCTACAGGGTGGGAGACAGTTATAGACCACCTATTCCTTTTAAGCACTGTTTCTAGGCGCAGACTGTCTGGCTGATTGGGGCAAGGTAATGTTTGGTACATACCGCACACCTCAGACGTCTTGGTATGCAGTGAATCTGTCACTGCTAGAAGTTCCAATCTCACCCATGGGAAGGCAGCAGAGGTCTAGAAAAAGGCGTATCCTGTTTTACGCAGAGCAGGTTTGATTTTACTCCAGTTACTATCAGCATTATCTGATCATTCAAAAGGACTTTCCAACTGTCATAGGTACTTGGCCTGAAGCCTGAGTTGGAGGAACAGAATCACTGTGCCAACGTTTTGTGCCAACTTAATGTCCATTAACCCAAATCCATGTGAAATAACTCCTCACCCGAGGTGTTCTTCATTGTTATCACTGATCAGTAATGATGTGAGAATGTAAGACTGCATGTGGTTTCCCTAACATTAACCCTGTATTTTTGCTGAACCATTTCTGCAGAGACAGGACAGATAGGTGACCGTGGTACTTCAGCGGATTATCACACCAGTCTGGCTAAAAATTACTTTTTAATTAACATACTGTATGTCCTTTTTGACCTTCTGCATGGATGTTAGGTCTGTCATTGTGTTTGTTTCATCAGTTATTACACTTGATGCATTCAAACACCAACTTAGGATGGAAAGGATTGCTCAATTTGTAAGTGCAAAAACTACAACATTGTGATCATCCCTACTGTCGATGAACATCCACCTTTGCCAAGGATGACCAGTTTAAGGATGACCAGTCCAAGGATGACCAGTTTAAGCTTTTCATGTTCAATTTCATTGACTGATGGATGATTCAAATCACTGAAGGTCTTAATTGGGTTTGTTCTTTTCCACTTTGTTCTTTTCCCAGCCATCTCTTCTTTCCAGTACATCAACATTTTGTTGTTGTTGTTGTGGAGTTACGAAGTCACTGTCACACATCATAACAGTTACATTCTATGGTTTAGCAGCCTCTGCTTTCATTGCACGTTCAACTCAAACAAATGCCCACTGTCACTGTTACTATTATTATACAGCCACATTCACAAAATAGCAGTCTTGTTGAAGATACTCAGGTGGTGATCTCTCTCTCACACACACTTACTGAAACACGGACACAAATGCTTCAATCTCAACAAGGTTAAAACCATGTGTTATGACATTGTCATTAGGTTAAGGTTGAGATGAGATAATCAGGTATCTAATACAGATGGGTGACAAATCAGGAAAAACCTGAATAAATGAGCGGGGGATCATAATGAATCCAGATGCTTCCATACAGGTGTACTGCATGATTCAATTAAGTAATTAATTGCTGACCAGGCTCCGTTGACCTCAGTTTTGGATACATGGCAAGAGGAAAGGATCTAAGTGATTTTGAAAGAGGGTTCATTATTGGGTCTCTTCCAGGAAGACAATGCCCCCATCCACAGTGTATAAGGGGTCACTGAGTGGTTTGATGAGTATGAAAACTATATGAATAATATTCTATGGTCTTTGCCACATTAGTCACCACCAGAAATGCGTAAATTACAGTTTTTCACCACTGCTGACACGCAGTTCCTGAATGTGTAATACTGTATTTTTCTCCCTAAACTATAAATACACTTATACACTTCTTGAAATTCAGCCCATATTGATGAAACCACTGTCTTACACAAAATGAAACATACTCAAAAACATATTGTCTGGCATAAAAATGAAACTTTGCCTTCAAAACTCACACAAAAGCATCAAATACAATTATACTACTAAATACCCATTGTACACTGGTGAGATGAGTTGAAAATAATATAAATACATTACTGTATCGATAACCATAATGTTTTCCAGAATTCCCCCTATTACTTTTGCCCTTTGTATGATATTATATACTGTAATTATGTCTAGCATGAATGCTGAAATGTACAGAAAAAACACAAATAGCCTAATTGTTCTTTTTCTGAGGGAGTTTGTAATTCATCAACACCTGAAATTCAGCCCTAGACAAGAAGGAAAAACAAAGTGTTTCTAGACAGATCATGATTACAGTGGCTAGTTCTTGGGTCTCAGAAATCATGCACTGTCTACCACCATCCACTGTAGTCTCTCAGTTCTATAAGAAGAAGAAATAGTATTTTATAGAATAAGTCTCAAGTTCATGTAATCATCCTGTACCGTCCTTCATGTGGTAATGCACAAAGATTCTGAGTACAGAAAACAGGGTGCTCAGCATAGTACTCAGAACATACACTTTTACAGTAAGTAATCTATTCCCTGTTCTGGAAGTCCAGACAATTGACCCAGCATTGAAATGGCTCAGATTTGGCTGTAATCTCAGCCCGACTTCCTTCATTTTTATACCATGTCCAAGAATATGGTCAAGTACACTGTCACCAATCTCATTGTTCTTCTTTTCGTTCCTCTCCCACGTCCACCTCCTCAAATTTTTCTCCTTCCTCAACCTTTCTCTCTGATTGTCATCCATTGTTCCGAAACACAAGTGACCTTACCTGTGGCCCTTTTTATTCATGCCAACATCCTGATTGCTTATTGACTAACTATGCTTGTGAGTGTTTACACCTCAACAACGTTTTGTTCAGTGTTAGAATTTTAATTATGGGAGTTTTCTTATTAAATGTCAGTGACTTCTACATGACGACTTGGTTGTTACTGTACTTTGTAATGAGTGAATGATTTGAATGAATGAGTTGTGTTCAGAGTAAATATCTTTGGAATGCATTAACCACCACAGAACATTCAACAAACAACCTCATCAGATTTCCTGGTTATATATTAACGATTAACCAGTACTATTTTTAAAACATACTACTGCAACAAAATGTATGAGAAATGCTCTGGAAATCTTCATCTAATCGACACAACTGGACAGGTATGTTATCTGGTGATAATCTTGACTGGTTAACTGGCCACCTACTAAGGGTCAGGAGCATCTTCTCCTACAGCCGGATAGCTCATCAGCATCATGTCACATGTACAAATGTTTTGAAATAAATTGTTAATTCATATTTATGAAATTGAAACCCATTTTAACGCATCAATATTCATTAAGCTGGAAGAGAAACTATCTTTAATTTGACATTTGTTAAAGAAGTAACGTCAATCATGTCATGTGAGCTTAACAAAGCAATAATGTATAGATTCTGCTGATACACTTTATATCCAGGGAAGGCAATGAACCTTGAGGGTTCTATCACTATGCCAAAGGTTATTGTGGATTCAAGCTAACAACAGCTAGAGGAACTGATAGCTGATGTTTAATTCCCCCTTAACTCTCTATGCTGGCAAGTGGGAAATGTAATCTGTATTTTGAGGTCAGAGTGCCAGGCAGTAATGTTCCTTTGTTGTTGGAAACTAAATCTTGCAGGTAGAATGAGGAAATTAATTGCGCAATAAAAGCATGCACTTATTTAAAAAGTGGTTCCATATAGAACCTTTTATTTCATCAATTAACATTTCAACTTTCAATTCAAATAGCAACAGTCATCCCATGTTGATGACAAAAGGCAGTCAAGAGAGTCTTAAAGATGCATTTTATTGCTTTATTCTGGCATCTATGCCAAATAGATCTACAGACCCAGTCTGACATTGACAGTAAGGTAAGGGTTTCTACTATTATCAGTATTTCAGTGTAGAGTCATTAGAAGACTCTTGCTGGCCTTTGCATAAAGTTGTTTAATTGTTATATCTGAATTATTATTTTTTTATACAAAATATGCATACAACTTGCAGTATTCTGCTTATGATTATATTACTGTTAATACACTATATTTGCTCAATCTAGCAGTAACCAAACTATAACATGCAGACAATCCCTCTTTTGTTTGCTGCTGAAAACAACTGCATCTAAGATGTTTTATCTACTGTACTTCATAACATTTACAGAACTTCTAGATAACTTTCAGACCCTTGCACTTTTTGTTGTTGTGTTATAACATTAATTTCCAAAACACTAATTTATACACAAAACATCACATGACACAGCAAAAAAAAAGAAAAGAAATTTGTGCCAACTTACTGGAAATAAAAAACTTAAATATGTCATCTACATAGGTGTTCAGACCCTTTTTTCAGTATTGCGTGGAAGAATCCTTGGCAGCAGTCATTGCTTAGGTATGCCTCTAGCAGCTTTGCTCACCTGGATTTGGGATGTTTCTCCCATTCTTCCTTGTAGATCTTCTCCAGGTCTGTCAAATTTGGGTGGGGAGCGTCAGGGAACAGTGATCTTAAGGACATTCACTAACGTGTCCTGAAGCCTCCAGAGTAATCTTAGCTGTGTGCTTTAGGTCATTGTCATGCTGAAAGATCAATCTTCTCCCCAGTCTGAGGACCTGTTCACTCTGGATCAGGTTTTCTTCAAAGACCTCTATGTATTTTGCTCTGTTTATCCTTCTGTCAATCCTGACCATTCTCACAGTCGC
Source organism: Esox masquinongy (assembly GCA_016801175.1). Taxonomy (NCBI): domain Eukaryota; kingdom Metazoa; phylum Chordata; class Actinopteri; order Esociformes; family Esocidae; genus Esox; species Esox masquinongy. The sequence continues at coordinate 20,218 of JACXGI010001529.1, forward strand.
TGATACTAATAAGCATCCCCATATCAGGATGTTCCCACCACCATTCCGTAGGCATGGTACTTCCCAGGTGATGAGCGGGACCTTGTTTTCGTCCGTAATACAGCTTGGAATTCAAACCTAATTGATATATTTTGGTCTCACCAGATCAAATAATATTTTTCCTCATTCTGTCAGAGTTCTTAAGACAGCATGTCATGCCTTTTATTCAGGAGTTCTATATAGCCAATCTTAAATAAAAGTCTGATTGATGGAGTGCTGCAGAGATGACTGTTCTTCTGGCAGGTCCTCCCATCTCTGCACAGAAACTATGAAGCTCTGCACAGAAACTATGAAGTGGTCATTGGGTTTTTGGTCACTTCTTTGACCAAGGCCCTTCTTGCCCGGTTACTTAGTTTGGAAGGACGGCCAATTCTAGGAAGAGTCTTGTTTGTTCCAAAATTCTTCAATTTATGCAATGATAGAGCCCATTGTGCTCCTGGTAAATTTCAATGCTTCAGAACATTTTTTATAATCTTCCCAGATTTAGGCCATGACACAACTCTCTCAGAGGTCTACAGACAGTTCTTTGGACGTTATTGCTTGGTTTTTGGCTTGGCTCTGACAATCACTTTGTGGGAGTGTCGGATCTTATATAGAGGTGTTTGTATTTCTAAAACATGTCCAATCAGTAGAATTTGCTACAACTGGACTCCGATCAAGTTCTAGAGACATCTCAAGAATTATGAAAGTTCACAGGAAGCATCTGAGCTCAATTTGGAGTGTCATGGCAAAGGGTCTGAATACTTATGTATATCAGAGATTTCAGTTTTTCATTTTCAATAAATAAACACAAATATCTTAAAATGTGTTTTTTCTTTGTCATTATGGGGTATTATGTGTAGACTGACGACAATAAATATATTTAATCAATTATAAATTAAGTCTATAACACAACAAACTGTGTCTGAATACTTTCCAAAGGCACAGTACACGGGTGCATAGCATGTTGCCTTGACTCTAACGGGTGAGGGGGGCTTTGTAATAGAATGTGGCCATCATAACCACATCTGACACACCTCTGCTGCAACACAATTTTCAACACATAAATCAGTTTAACATAACTGAACTGCCAACACTGTGTGTGTTAATTATTTGTCCCTCCCGTGAAGTGCAACATGGTGGCCCAAAAATGTATAGGGTTTTTAATGGTGATTTAGGAAAGAAGGGAGAGAGATGGTTTAGTAACAGCATATTCGCACTCACAAATTGGACTTTGAGGGCAACTGCGGAAGCGGCGTGTGAGAATGAGTAGTATAAGAGATAGTAAAATGTAACACAACAGCTTCATCAGTAGTTTCTGAAATTACCTTTGTAGAACCTATTCTTTTAACAATCGGAAAAATAGAAGCAGATACTTCAAACACCCACACTACCCATGACCACCACCACAAAACACATTCTCCAAACAACCAGAATTTGCATAATTATTTTTATTTGTTATTACTGTTCCTTTTATAGTTCTGCTAAATTGGTTGTTTTTTGTTGAAGTGAACATCCTGTTAAGTCAAGTCCTTAGTTAAGCTGTTTGCACATCATCCTCTTTTTCTGAAAAGGCGAGGGTTGGAAAAGAGAAGTAGAATGGGGCTTCCTTTCTCTTCCTCTCTCTCAGGTTCTATCTCTCTCACTAGCAGTATTCCAGCTCAACCTTTTATTCATTATTTGTTTGAACAAAGAGTGAACCGTACAGTATATTTACAGATCATACCCACTTTATAACAATTTCCACGTAGATAAAGAAAGGAGGATTAAAGTGAAACATTTTTTTTTCTCATATTGTTTTTTGCGGCCTTCAAACTTTTATTTCCTAGAATCCTCCCCCGACCCACTTTATATTTTCATGTTAGGTTTGCAATGAGCTTGTCATTGGTGTCATCATCATCACCACCATCTTCGTCATCATTATCATCATCTTTGTCGTAATCTCAATTTATAGAAACGTTTTCAATAAATTCCTCTTAGACAACAGCTGTACAATTGTACACAGTGTTTGACTTTTCTATATATTTTGGGTAATATATTAGTTAAATCTAAAAGAACAGAAAAAAAGAATGTATCAATATCCCAAAGTAACAAAATCATGCATGTTTAAATGTTTCTATCAATAAAAACCAAAAAGGTAACATTATTGATGGGATCTGTTTTTATTTACACTAAAATTGGCACTGTTTTAATGGAATTGGAATCTATGGACTATGGAGTGTAACACTCCTGGTGTCAGAGACCTGCTATAAAAGTCAGATTTCACAAACACACTCTTTTTAAAAACCAAAAAAATTAAAAAGAAGAAAAAGAAGAAGAAGAAAAGAAATGACAAACAGATAACTTTTAAGAGCTATTCAGCCCTAAAAAAATAGATACAGTGTTTGTAGAAAAAGACCCTTTTCTTCAGCTTTTGAATGTGGCAGTTTTCTTCATTGGTCGGAAACCCTGTAACATAAGTCCTGTCCTCCAAAGCACTTCCCAGGACCCCCGTGTGACTTATTATCTCCCTATAACCTCCCAGGTAAACCAACTGTCCGCCTTTTTAGGGGAAAATCCAAAGGAATTCATTGACTTTTTTAAATTCTTCTCATAAAGCAGCATTAATTGACTCAGGCAAATCAAACAACCTAAAAAGACAAACTTAATTTTGAAACTGCCAGTTAAGAACTCCTGCTCAATCCCAGGTTTGGCAGGCAGAGGGTTGGGGTAGCCGTCTTCGTTTTCCAGTGTTTCCATGTCAAACAAGTGTTTGACAGTTGATCCCAAGTTCTTGTGTGTGAGCAAACATAAGAATGTGTGGGTATGCGTGTTTGTGTGTGTCTCTACATACTCATATATTCAGTGCAAACACATTTATGCTGACCTTGGGGAAATCCCATCTCGACTTTTGACCCTCAACTTTAATATTTGAAGCAGATCAGTTGAACCTATAGCCGGTCCCTAACAATCTCAAAAGCCCTCGCTCCGCCTCGTAGTCTTCACCTTCCTTCACCTCCTCAAAGAGACAGACAGGCGGGTCTTGGGTATACCGGGCCTGGTAACGAACCGGTCTGCTGCTGCCGCGCAGCCCGCTCTCCCCTCCCCACCCTATCCCCAGTCCTAGCACAGCCCGATGTACTTGAGATTGTTCTGGATGATCACGTCCGTGACGGCGTCAAACACAAATTGGATGTTGCTGGTGTCTGTGGCGCAGGTGAAGTGTGAGTAGATCTCCTTGGTCTCCTTGTTGCGGTTCAGGTCCTCGAACTGCCGCTGCACATAGACTGCCGCCTCCTCATAGGTGTTCTGACCTCTGTAGTCAGCGAAGCACACGGTCAGCGGAATGCGCTTGATCTTCTCAGCCAACAGGTCCTTCTTGTTGAGGAAGAGGATGAGCGAGGTGTTGGTGAACCAGTTGTTGTTGCAGATGGAGTCAAAAAGACGCAGGCTCTCCGCCATACGACTCTGTAGAGGAGACAGAGAGGGTGAAAGAGACAGAAAAGATGAAAAAGTGATGAACCTATAGTTGTCTGAGATGAGGCATATAGGAGAAAGAAGCTGTTGTTGGGACGAGAATGTATTTAATCTGTAATCTTTTTGGTATTGGGAATGCTTAACTCAGCTAAATCTTCCATGAAATAAAACATGTTGCTAATATCTCATTGAAAATGAGAACAGGACTTGACCCTTTAGGCCAGGTGTAGATGAAAGATTTTTGTGACTGTTGCTCTGCCTGTTAATGATCTCTACTTGAGCAGCCAAAGGTGTGGTTTCTCTGTGTTGTGTAAACGGAGCCTATCAGACAAAGACCTTCACTTGAACTCTCATCCCCTAGGATTACAGAGCACATGTCTTCGCTCTTTCAATTCCAGCTCAGCATGAGCAGAGAACATTGCCCACATGATAAGCAATAACAGAGTTACTGGAACTCTGCACAGTACAAGAAAACATCAAAGTCTTGTTTTTGAGGTCAGATCAGTATGGGTATGAAATGAATCTCTGTAATGTGCTACTCTAAACGTAACCATTTCCAGGAACAATTGTCGGTGTGAACGGATAGCAATCAGAATATTCATGATTGGCTGAGTACAGATTTTAAGCCTAACGCGCTCAGTGACATCCTCAGCCTGTCAGTTGAAACCAGAAATGAAGCAGAGATGAATGAAAGGAGGGATAAAACGTATAATTCACCTTTATGTTATTTGGTTCCTCAACCTGAATTTAGTTCATGAACCAAAAGAAAGTGGAGTGTAGTTTTGTGTAGTTTCTTTGAACAGCCATTGCCAACTTTAGCCACCGCTAACTAAAAATCAATAGCATGTCAGCATGTTTAAAAAAGCTATCCAAAACCTCTGAAATCAACTACATATTTGGTTTAATCTTAAAAGATTGGTAGCATTAGTCTTACTCACCAAGATAAATAATAAGTCAGTGTGACGAAAATGTTTAAATGTGAAGTTGAAAATGTGAAAAACGATATAATCCTCTCTTTCAGGCATACTAATCTCCTTGGATCTTATATGATAACTAACCAAAACAGGCAAACATGATCAGAAAACACGTAGAGAGTAACTTGGTTAAAGATTTTAAACTTGGTCTGGTTTAGGAAGATATTATTCTAAGATCAAAAACCAATGTGAGGCCCTTACAAGAAAGATTATTGAAGCCCATGAGTCTTGGAGGGCTTACAAAGCAATTTCCAAGCAATTTGAAGAAAACTGTCCGACAGATCATCTACAGATGGAGAAAATTCCAAACCATTGCCAATCTACACAGGACAGGTCGTCCAACCAAATTCAGCACAAGACCTGACCGAAAGATGGTCTTACAAGTCTTGAAGAACCCCAGGGTAACAACAACTTTAAGCTTGTAGCATGGCTAGCACACAGAAATCAGTGGTTGTAGTTAAAGTATTTTTTTAGCTGTAATAAAGTGGATTGGTGATGATTAGACATATACAGTGAGGGAAAAAATTATTTGATCTTGTACGTTTTGTACGTTTTTTGTACGTTTGCCCACTGACAAAGAAATGATCAGTCTATAATTTTAGTGGTAGGTTTAACTGAACAGTGAGAGACAGAATAACAACAAAAAAAATCCAGAAAAACGCAGTGCTCCTAATCTCAGTTTGTTACCTGTATAAAAGACACCTGTCCACAGAAGCAATCAATCAATCAGATTCCAAACTCTCCCCCATGGCCAAGACCAAAGAGCTGTCCAAGGATGTCAGGGACAAGATTGTAGATCTACACAAGGCTGGAATGGGCTACAAGACCATCGCCAAGCAGCTTGGTGAGAAGGTGACAACAGTTGGTGCAATTATTCGCAAATGGAAGAAACACAAAAGAACTGTCAATCTCCCTCGGCCTGGGGCTCCATGCAAGATCTCACTTCATGGAGTTGCAATGATCATGAGAACGGTGAGGAATCAGCCCAGAACTACATGGGAGGGTCTTGTCAATGATCTCAAGGCAGCTGGGACCATAGTCACCAAGAAAACAATTGGTAACACACTACGCCGTGAAGTACTGAAATCCTGCAGCGCCCGCAAGGTCCCCCTGCTCAAGAAAGCACATGTACAGGCCCGTCTGAAGTTTGCCAATGAACATCTGAGTGATTCAGAGGAGAACTGGGTGAAAGTGTTGTGGTTAGATGAGACCAAAATCGAGCTCTTTGGCATCAACTCAACTCGCCGTGTTTGGAGGAGGAGGAATGCTGCCTATGACCCCAAGAACACCATCCCCACCGTCAAACATGGAAGTGGAAACATTATGCTTTGGGGGTGTTTTTCTGCTAAGGGGACAGGACAACTTCACCGCATCAAAGGGACGATGGACGGGGCTATGTACCGTCAAATCTTGGGTGAGAACCTCCTTCCCGCAGCCAGGGCATAGAAAATGGGTCATAGATGGACATTCCAGCATGACAATGACCCAAAACACACGGCCAAGTCAACAAAGGAGTGGCTCAAGAAGAAACACATTAAGGTCCTGGAGTGGCCTAGCCAGTCTCCAGACCTTAATCCCATAGAAAATCTGTGGAGGGAGCTGAAGGTTTGAGTTGACAAACGTCAGCCTCAAAACCTTAATGACTTCGAGAAGATCTGCAAAAAGGAGTGGAACAAAATCCCTCCTGAGATGTGTGCAAACCTGGTGGCCAACTACAAGAAACGTCTGACCTCTGTGATTGCCAACAAGGGTTTTGCCACCAAGTACTAAGTCATGTTTTGCAGAAGGGTCGAATACTTATTTCACTCATTAAAATGCAAATCAATTTAAAACATTTTTGACATGCGTTTTTCTGGATTCTTTTGTTGTTATTCTGTCTCTCACTGTTCAAATAAAACTACCATTAAAATTATAGACTGATCATTTCTTTGCCAGTGGGCAGATGTACAAAATCAGCAGGGGATCAAATCATTTTTCCCTCACTGTATAAGAGTTGACATCCAAACAAGTCTCATACTTAGATTTTTACCATAAATGTAGGCATATATAGCTGCGTGGCAATGAGGAGATTCACACTCTTTCCTCCACAGCATCTTCCCACCCCACATTCACGACATTGCCATGGTTTGGTTCCCCCCAACACACACTCGTTATGCATTACTTTACCCCCCCCCCACACACACACACGCGTTACGCAACCTTGAATTCTGATAGATTTTCTGTAATAACTCCTTGTTAACAGAAAAGTGAGGTATAATTTTGCCTACAACGTTAGTATTCTTGATCTGTGTATCTGTGCAGATCCCATCCAACACGCTTTTGGACCTGGTATATGTATTTTAGCCGCATAAGCGGAGCCGGCCAAGAAGTGGGAATGTCTCCTACTGACTGAATGACTGCTCCTTGTTAAATAGCGTAGTGGTTAATCTCGTCACAGTCAAAGCAAATGATGCATTAAGCTTTGTTCCGTATAGATAAAAACTTTGTTTGCTACAACCTTCATTGGCTATGTTATAGTAAGCCTAAAATAAAACTGTTCACAGTTATATTGCGACTATTTCTGGTGGATTTTCGAAGTATGCATCCGTGCATGATTTTTGGAGAAAAAACCCTTGGGCAGTAAAGCATAAACTAAGCCTAAACTGGGTGTGATGACACAAGGCTATACCGACACAAGGTGAACAAATAGCGCCATGGTGTACTGGTTAAAGACATAGCCACTCATATGGGAGACCCAGGTTCTGATCCAGTGAAAGTAACAACATTTATCACTTTTAATTGCAGGCCGGCTGAACTAGGCTTGCCTGGATCCTTTTCTAGTTTAATGTAATACCCAATCTGGCCGAGATCCAAATTCAACCAGATCCGATTCTAAAACATCTCCAAGATGACAGGGAATTGGATCTTAATTGGTTTGGATATGTATCCTACCACAATTGATACAAAATATATAAAATGCATGCTTTATTCTCACAAGCCAGCCAAATTGTTTTAACTTCTCCAGCATTGAGAAGTTAACAGATAATAGGCCTATGCATTTTATATTGTGGCCAGGTCTTTCTAATGCATGATTTACAGTTCACAGCTTGGTATTCTCATAATGATATCTCTAATTTAAAATGTTAAGGCAAACAGAGAAGGAGTGTGTGGTAAAACACATAATGATTCTCTCTCCAGAATGCCCTCTACTAATTAGTGTGCATTATTTTATTTCACAGGACTTATGCTTGAGCACACAGAAACAACCTAACTACCCTGTAGAGTTAATTCGAGTGCATTTTGGTATGTAATCTATCTAGTAATTGTAATAACTCATCTTCAGAGCTGCAGCACTTCTGAAAGTAAACCTCACAGAAAGTTGATAGTGTTTAACATCCATTCTAATTGAATGACAATAGTTAAGATCCATTTGAAAAAACTTTCCAATTCCTTTCCAACGCCTCTTCTCAATAAGACTAAACACTGCACCTTGGTGTGAGAAAGCAACATCTTCTCATCCCATACCTCAAGTAGAAACATCATGGAATAGGCTACCTAAGCATTTCTCCTTTGTGCAAATACACTGCTCAAAATAATTAAGGGAACACATAACCAACACAGTATAACACCAAGTCAATTAAACTTGAGGGATATCAGTCTGTCCAGTTAGGAAGCATAAGCGATTGTGAATCAATGTCACCTGTTTTGGTGCAAATGAAAATGACAACCCCCAAAAGGGAATGGTTATGCAGGTGGTGGCCACAGACAATTGCTCTCTCCTTATCCTTCCTGACTGATTCTTCTCTAGTTTTGCGTTTTGCTAGTGTCTTTGTCACTACTGGTAGCATGAGCCCATTCAGGTTGCACAGGTAGTCCAGCTCCTTCAGGATGGCACATCCATACGTGCTGTCGCTAGAAGGTTTGCTGTGTCTCCCAGTACAGTCTCAAGAGCATCAACCCAGCAGCAGGACCAGTGTCTGCTTCTTTGTGCAAGGAGGAACAGGAGGAGCACTGCCAGAGCCCTACAAAATGACCTCCAGCGGGCTATTGTTGTGCTTGTTTCTGACCAAATTGTCCACGTGCTAGCCAACAGTACCCTGACTGCTGTTAGGTACTGGGATGAAATCCTCAGACCCATCGTCAGACCTTACGCTGGTACAGTGTGCCCTGAGTTCCTCATGGTGCAGGACAATGCCTGGCCTCATGTGGCCAGAGTGTGTAGGCAGTTCCTGGATGATGAAGGCATTGATGCCATTGACTGGCCCTCATGTTCCCCAGACCTGAATCCAATTGAAAACCTCTGGGACGTTATGTATAGTGTATTCGATACCGCCAAGTGTCACCACAGACTGTCCAGAAGCTCACTGATGCCCTGATCCAGGTCTGGGGGGAGATCCCCCAGGACACCATCCACCGTCCCATCAGGAGCATGCCCAGACGTTGTCGTGGGGGCCATACACACTACTGAGTCACATTATGAGTTGCCGTGATGAAATTCACACATATTGGAACAGCCTGTGAATTCAACTGTTTACTTTGATTTTCGGTGTTAGTTTGAATCCAGCCCTTCCATTGATCCTTGTTACGTCATTTTGTTCTCAACGAATTACACAATGTACAGTAAAGATTTTGATCTTTAATATATTTCCTTCATCGAGACCGAATGTGTAATTTAAGTGTTCCCTTCATTTTTTTTGAGCAGTGTATATGTCTCAAGCTCAGTGTCCCCAGCTTGTTTAAACATTGGATGAGCAGCCCTTATTAGCCTGCTTGAAAACCATTTTGGATTTAGATATAGTTTTGGTATAATAGAGGCTTTCAGAGATTTAATTAAAGCCCTAATATTTAATATCTGGTTTCTACCCAACTCATATTCATTTTATAAATATACCTGCTTTTATTTGTCTGGTTTACCATTCCAAATAAACCAAAATACTTTTGTTTCCACACAATTATCTTAGTGTAGGTAGTGCCATGAATAAATTAGTGAATTGTGAGATCACCAGCGTGTTGACCAAGGCAACTTTAGTACAAATAGTTAGAAGCAGTCCTTTCCAAGGCTTCATCATCCTATCTTCTTCCTATCTATATGCCAGATTGGTAATGTGTATACCAAGGACATCCACTTCCCCATCAGCCCATTCGACAGAAAGACCACATGGCAGTTTAAAGCTTTTACAATTTAATGATCCAATACGAAATATAGTGCACTCATCATAATTGGGTTTTAGTCCAGAGAAATGTTATCTGGGTCCCAAATGAGATAGCACAGTGATTAAATCTTTGGACTTTTGGAGTCCATCTGCATAGATGGAGACCATTGTTTTTATCCCCTGGATTTCTAAACATTTGTAATGTTATTATTTGTTCGGATTTTAATGGCTAACATTTCAATGGGTATAATGAATGAATATGGAGACAATGGACATCCTTGTTTTATACCACTTGATAGATTAAAACTGTTTGAGAAATGGTCATTATTTATAGTTCTACATCTGGGGATACTATACGACACCTTCACCCAGTGTGTGACAGATGCACTAAAATAATGGTTCAGACAGATATGTAACTGGGTTGGTTATGTTTTCACTTGTCACTGTACAAATGTGTACTATGGTTTGAGTAAAGATAACACATTGTTATATGCTGGGTTATGTCAGATGCCAATACGGTGTATTGTTATTGGCCACACTTTGCAAATTGGGGAGATCGGAAACGAGTGTTCTTCCTGGTCTGAAATTGCTAAGCAAGCAGTAGGTCATGTTGTAAAATGATAATTATTATTTCCACATGTCATTTGTTTGCATTTTTATTATTATACATCATGAACATGTTCTTGCTTATGTATGTTTCTACAGTATATAGTGATAATTACGTGTATGGTTCTTGTTAGACATTAATGGAGCTTATGGGGATACATTTTGTTGTATGTAGATTCTTGTCTGCTCGCTAGCATGCATAGATACATGCTGCACCCCCTGCATCTAAGTCCACACACGCATATTGCCCTGCACTGCATTTAATTGTGACCATCGTGTCTTTCATCAGGTTATTACTGCTGGGCCCAGTCTGATACTGCTCAGAAAGCAGTTGCACCTGTTGCATCTAAGTCCATTGTGTCTTTAATCGGAACGAATAAATAAGAACAACTTGGATATTGCTTTCTGGCTGGATCATTTAAAAATACACAACCCAAGAAAGAAGGTTCATGGCCACATCTGTTATATATACAAGACAGTTCAAAAGTTTGGGGTTACTTAGACATGTCCTTGTTGCCGGAAGGAAAGCAATTTCTTTTTTGTTCATTAAAATGAACATCAAATTGATTAGAAATACAGTGGAGACATTGTCAATGTTTTAAATGACTATTATAGCTGGAAACAGCTGATTTATTAGATTTCTTTTATTTTACATAATCAGCTAAGCCATTGCAATTATAGCTTGCTTTACTAAAGTCACAACTTACCATACAGATAGGAAGAATGTTTAGTGTAATTTATGTTTTTAAGACTAAAAACACTTAAAGGCCCATGGATTTTCAAATATCCTGTGCCAATAGTGCTCATACCTGCTGTTATTTGCTGTTTAGACTGTACACATTGGCGTCATTAGTAGAGCCAGGGTATGATTGCATTTTTTGGAGCATAATAGATTAAGCAACATTCAATCTTGTGGTTCTTAATTGTTTGCCACTAAACCAAACCCCAATTGTTTGGGCTGCTTCAGAGTTGTCAGCTATGCATTATCCAAAACCCTAGGATAAAATGTTTTCCAAATTCCTGAATGGGAGCCAGTTCTGTTAGCAGATCTTCAAGAAAGATATAGCCATGAGGGCCAAAGTCATAACTTTCAAGATCATATGCTCTCAAAATGCTTGTTGTTTTGGATGTTTGTGTCAGCATAATAAATTAAGCAATATTCAATCTTGTGGTTCTTAATTGTTTGCCACTAGACCAAGCCCCATTTGTTCAGGCAGCCTAAGAGTTGTTAGCGGTGCATTATCCAAAACCCCAGCATAAGATATTTTCCAAATTCCTGAATGGGAGCCAGTTCTGTTAGGAGATCTTTAAGAAAGATATAGCCATGAGGGCCAAAGTCATAACTTCCATGATCACATGCTCCAAAAAAGATTTTCATTGGGGATGTTTGTGTTTCAACTCAAAATGCTAAATGCTAAACCAAATAGGACTTTAAAAGATACCTAAATCACTCTGGCATACTGAAAAAGATGCAGTATTCACAAATTACTCAGTAAAGTTGTTAAACAGTATATCGAAGTAGAACAAGGAAACAATTGTTCATCATGAAGTAAATTAGGACTGCCCGACCCTGTTCCTGGACAGCTACCATCCTGTAGGTTTTCTCTCCAACCCTAATTGAACACACCTGATTCTAATAATTAGCTTGATGGAAAGCTAAGTCAGGTTAGTCACAAATGGGGTTGCAGAGACAGCCTACTACAGGATGATGGATCTCCTGTAACAGGGCTGGGCAGCCCTGCTGTAAATCATACGGTCGTACGTAGCTTGAGCATAAGGTAGCGCTGAGCAGTTGGTGCAACCTAGCGTGACAGGATTAGCAGTCTGACTGACAAAAGACAGATGTAGCTGCCTCTGTAATGAATGATGTCCCCACCAGCAAGTACAATGTCTATGCTATTAACAAAAACATGTGACCTGATATAGATGATATTCCAGTTAAAGACCCTCGTACTAAAATAATCCACACTAGACGTATCGCAAGAATGTGCTTTTGTGTGAAAAGGAGTGTGTGTGTGTGTGTGTGTGAGGGTGGAAGGGAAAGTGAAAGAGATATGGGTGGAGCTGGAAGGGCTGCAGGCATGTGGTGTGTATCCAGTAGCTTGTGACTGAGGGAGGAGTTCACAGTTCGAAGACTGAGATGTTGTTTAAAAGGTTACACAAAACATCATGGTGCTCTGAGCAAATCACAAGATCTGCTCAGAAAGAGAAAGGACAGAAACAACAAAACATAGGAATTTAAAGATTTTAATTACAGTTTAAAAACAAGATGATGGTAACGCATAATGCAATGGTGTCAATCATATGGCCCATGGGCCAGATCAGGCCCACAAGGGAATCAATCTGGCCCGCTATGCATAACATTTTTTTCACGGGTGTGGTAACAAACTCAACTGACTTTAAAATGGCAAAAAAAAAAAAATGTGAGACATCTTCAGAGCTACTCCTGGACCTCTTTGAAAGCCAAATGCATACATACATTTGACAGCCCTGGGACAGATTCTATATTTCCCCCAGTTTGGTGTCTCAATCAAATATCAGGACTTGTGGTGTAGTTCAATGTTAAACAAATAAACTCAGATATCTTTCCAGTGTTTATCTCTGGCCCAGTGGAGAATACACAGACTAGTTGTGGATCTAAAAGAGCTCTGTGGAAACAAGGACTGGTGCAGGCTCTTCTCTCTGGCATAACAATAAGCATCCTTAGGATCTGAACTCATGGTACTGAGCAGTGTACACTAAAGGTCAGAGCCAGTGGCTCCCCCCTCCACGTGTTCTACAACTGGCTGTCGACAACAGAGCCCTGCTGCATGGAGAGGAAGGCAGAAGGACCAACTGTGCTTTGGGACTCCCTATCCTCCTTACCTGCCCACCATCATTGCTGTAGTTCCAGCTTCACTGAGAGGGAGAGAGGGGGAAAGAGGGGAAAGGTGACAGGATCCCAGGACGCAGCATGAAGCTCCCGCTCTCTCCTCCCCAGCCCTGACACACACCCTCACACTCCCTCCCGATGGCCTCCCAGCAGCGCCCCCTCTCCCTGAGCACTCTAGACACATAAGTCTTAATTAAGCTTGAGTTATAATGAGGAGGTTCAATCCCGTGTTAATGCTTTGTTTCCAGTGAATACGAATCACTGGATTGAGTGAGGAGCAATCCCTGTATAATTCAATTCAGTTCATTATGGTTTGATTCAAACAGCACTACCTTATAACAACCAGAGTCTTAAACAAATGGCTCTCTATGCACACTATACTATTAACCAAGGTCATTTCTCTTTCTCTCTGTTTTGTAATGTTACCTAAATATTTGGATTCTCTCTCCCAATCACCAGATATTGTGTAAATGTGTATACGTCTCTTCACCAGATATTGTGTAAATGTATATGTCTCTTCACCAGATATTGTGTAAATGTATATACGTCTCTTCATCAGATATTGTGTTAATGTATATACGTCTCTTCTCTCTTCACCAGATATATGTGTAAATGTTCATACGTCTCTTCACCAGATATTGTGTAAATGTATATACGTCTCTTCACCAGATATTGTGTAAATGTATATACGTCTCTTCACCAGATATTATGTAAATGTATATACGTCTCTTCACCAGATATTGTGTAAATGTATATGTCTCTTCACCAGATATTATGTGAATGTATATATGTCTCTTCACCAGATATTGTGTAAATGTATATACGTTTCCTCACCAGATATTGTGTAAATGTATATATCTCCTCACCAGATATTGTGTAAATGTATATACGTCTCTTCACCAGATATTGTGTAAATGTATATGCGTCTCCTCACCAGATATTGTGTAAATGTATATACGTCTCCTCACCAGATATTGTGTAAATGTATATACGTCTCCTCACCAGATATTGTGTAAATGTAAATACGTCTCTTCACCAGATATTGTGTAGCTGTGTACACATTTCCTTTCTCCACCCCACCCTGTCTCTTATCTGCGTTCTCTCTCACAATGCTTCTGCTCATGGCAACCTCATTCAATCAAAAGCTCTGGGCTCTTCCAGATTCAATTAAATGTGCAGACTACAAACAACATTTAATTCCAGTCTAAATTGAATTCAAGAAGCTTCCATGATTAATCTTAGTATATTCAATATTTTTCTGTCATTGATGTCCCCATAGACTGTCCATAACATATTAAATTGTGTTTTACAGTGTATACTTAGGCCAAAGACCCTAAAGTCTACCTCTCATGAATACTACCGGTTGCTAGACACCATTATCATTTACAGCCACAGTGTTGGGTTACAGCACAGAGTAGTTCACTGTGTTGGTTTACATGTATGTTTGGAAATATTTGTAAAAATACCAATTCATTTCAAAACGTCTTTACATGGATTTTAAGAGAAGGACCAGTTTAAGTTTGAAATGTTAAAAAAATGTTTATGTCTTGTCAATAATTTGCATAGTTGGTTAGTATTTCTGTTGCTGAACCGAAAATAGTCCTACCCTGTACTCCTGTTAGCTGTAAAATTCTGTAGATACAGTTAGCAAACGGAAATTAAATATCTTTAAATATACTAAAATCATGCTTTAATACCTATACACACATGTATTGTATTGTAATGTGTATTGTAAGTTTACCCCCTGGAAATTTTTTCTTTACACATATTTGGCCATGTACGCTTCTTATCACTATTAACAGGCATTGGCAACCTAATTCAAAAAATTGAATTAAAGACTATACTTTGCGATCATGTGTTCATAAAAAATCTACAGAAATGCAAATGAATTCCACAGTAAAAACAAGTACACCCCTATCTATAAATGCTGGTGCTGCCCGCTTTGGCTGAAGTAACTTCATTTAGCTGCTTCTTGTAAGTGTCTGTCACTCTCTTACATCGCCTGAGAGGAATTTTTGCCCATTTTTCTTTACTGTACTGCTTCAGCTGTGTCATGTCATCTTCCTTGCATGTTAAGCCCATTTCAAGTCCCCCAACAGCATTTTGACAGGACTGAGATCTGGGTTTTGATCTGAACCATTCCATAACCCTCCATTTCATCTTTTTGAGCAATTCTGTTGTTGCTTTGACAACTTTTTGACAGAGGGCCTCACATTCTCCTCAAGAATTCTCTGCTATAATATGGAATTCATGGTGACCCAATGACGGCAAGTTGGCCAGACCCTGTGGCATTAAAGCAGCTTCAAAACGTAGTGCAACCAGCTCAATGCTTTAAGGTTGGTATAAAGGTTCTTCTGTTCAAAGGCAGTGTTTCAATTTCATCAAACATGGGCTTCTGGCATTGCGGCCAAACAACTCAATCTTTGACTCATCTGTCCAGAGCAAATTGTTCCAGTAGTCTTTACCCAGGTGTTCTCTGGCAAACATCAGTAGTGTCTTGTCCGTTTTTTAAAGCAGAGGCTTCTTCCTTCCTGGCCTCCCATGTACAGTAGGCCAAGTTTGTGGAGTCTGTTTCTGACAGTTCTCATGCACTTCAACATTGATTGTGGCAAGAGAGGCCTGTAGATCCCTTGATTGTAACCTGGGGTTCTAAGAGACTTCTATGACCATCTTTTGGTCAGCTTTTGGCTTGAATTTTGTAGGATGACCTGTTCTATGTAGATTGCCAGCGGCCATTTGTACATGATCTGTTGGACAGTGGAATGATGTCATTTGAATTGCTTGGAAACAGATTTGTATCAGGTGTTTTGATTTTGCCATGCTTTGTCACCACACACCCAGTTAAGTCCATGGTTACAACCAAACCAGACTAAGTTTCAAATATTTATCAAAGGCTGGACCTTCTCAAGTTACTCACTAATGATCATTTGCATCTGTTTTGTTTTAATTTTAGCTATTTTAAGCAATGGCAAATGTAGGGATGTACTAACTTTCTTTGCAGAAGGACATTGTATTTCTCTTTATTTTCATTGCACAAGTGGTTTATTTGTTTTGTGTGAATTGTTAAATTGGTTACTTTAATCAATTAATGTGGGTTGGAATTTTGCTAAGCTATCCAAATATGTGATCAAGTTAAGAAAAAGACAACTTTCCTTGGGGTGTTCACATGACTGTATATATTATTATCTGTTGTTGGTATGCCTTAAACAATCTAGTGGTCCATTTAGTGATTTGTTGTACGTTAATCATTGCATATCAACACTCTGAGTTGTTGCAGGAATGTACTAACTTTGCCGTTTACCTTCTGCGTTTACATCATGTTGCTGAATCTACCTAGAATGATTATATCCAGGATAAAATGAACAATTTTTTTTCCATTGCTGGTTCAGGGATTCAATCTAGCAAGCTTTTGGTCACTGGTTAGATGCTCTAACAGCTAAGCCAGAGTTACCTTGACTGATCAAACCATCTTCTCTGCCAAAACTCCAACACACTACAATACAGTTGTGGCTGGTACAACATATTCTGATTACAATGCACCAATTAACCTTTTTTTCTCCATTTTTATTCCCTTCTAATTCCTTGAAATCCAGTTTGCAATAGTGGCCTTATTACAACAACTTCAAAGCAGGTTAAGTAGCGTCAGAGTTTGATAAATGTGTCCACTGATGCAGATCTCACAATGACGTACTGTGTCTTATCATACTTATTAAAGTGACTAAAGTTACCAAAAATGAGTTAAACATGCAATATTACTCAGTTTAAAAATGAACATCAAAACAGTAGTCTAAATATGATGTAAATAAGTATAAAGAAAATATTTCAGCTGCAGACAAGGAGGCTGGGTAATATGCACAAAATAGTCATGCTTTCTTTTAAAGTGATAATATTAAATTTATAACATATTCCGTATTTGAAGTATGTTATTTGAATTTGTATTATACCTGTAATACAGTTGTATTACATTAAAATGTGTATTTTTCCCTTGGGGTGCTTAATTTTGTAAAATTTTGACAATATTTCTTACTTTGTATTCTTACACTGATGGATGTTAAATCTGTTGAGAAGTGTGGTCCTATTCTGGATTCTCTCTGGAGTCACTGGACACTTTAATTTAAAGTCTCTACTATGTCTATTGGGCTTAGAGTGCAATCACAGGTCACACTAACAGCTCTGTGAAATGTCCACTGTGCACGCCACTACAACCAGAAAGCCCTTGTTCTTTGTATTCACCTCACGTGCAAACAATGTGCAATCCAGTTGTTTAGCCCTCCCTTCTGCATATAACAATTTAATCATTCACACACACCCATGCAGGTAGAACACACACTCATTCTGTATAATTATATATGACTATCTACATATGTACATATATATATGCATATATACATATATGTATATATTCAATATACACATACACACGGACAGACAGATACACACACTCTCTCAAAGTCACAGCTTACTGTCAACAGCCCAGGATTAGTCGTTTGACTGGCCTGTTGCTAGGCAACTGAAGCCATGGCAACAAGTTCATAATGAAGACAAGGATGGGACAGGGAAAATGCATCAGGAAATGGTTTGGTGGTCAAAATGTTTTGCTCTACTGTAATTGTTCCTGTGTAACATGGCCAGCTAGTGATCTAGTAAATCACGCTGTGATGGAGTGAGAAAGTCCAATTCCAATTCATCGTTCCATGTATACAGCACACAGGATTCGGTCTATTTGTTTATTTCTGGTTTCTCAGGTGAGGATGGGCTCAACTTGCTATCGTTCAACCTTCTTTTTTTATGTTCATGTTTCACAGTCAAAAAGCATAGTGTCCACCAAGCCTACGCCTGTGCCAAACTGTCCCCTCAATTACCTCTGGATCTTTTCTATCCAGTTGCTGAAGATGAAATCTAGGTAGAGAGCACTCTGCCCACACTCTCCCCTTAAACAATCTAATTCCACAACCAAGCAAAGAACAATTCCCTGTCTATCCTCTGGTTACGTAATTGTCTTCATAATTGTTGTGTTAATGGTTGGTCTGAGTAGGTATCAGTGTGCCTCAGCACAAAATAAGACTATTTATACATTCAAAATCAGCCAATTGCTCAAAGGATGTTAAAACCATTGTAAAATATTGCTTAAGGTCACCATTGCACTCAAATTTGTGACAGGGCATGGTTGAATGATGACTGTGTATGGTAGAGGGTGGTTCCTTCTGGAAGTCATTGTAGATCCATAGAGTTTTATATGTGAAGAAACCTCAGCTCTTAGTCTTCTCCCGGTGCTGCACTGATTAACGACAGTCCCAAAAGAGGCTGTACTGTACATAGACCATCTAGGATGTATGAGCACTGACAAAAACAACTAATCAGTTTTCTCAGATATTCCATCAAAGTTACACTCTTAAATAAAGGTTCCTTCAGTATCATTTAGGGTTCCTTCACACTGAATCTGTGAGGAAACCCCATAGTTGTTCAAGGAAAATGTATTTCAAAGGAAGCAAGAACTTATTACCTCAAAAAGGGGATTCTCCCCTTAAAAGACAGTTCCCCTCTGACACACACTCTAAACTAGAAACATCTCACATTTTGTCCTATCAAATGGTCCATCAGCCTCTTTCTGATCAATCCCCTTTCTGTTGCTCTGTATGAGTAGAGAGACAGTTATCTGAGATTGAGGGGCATCGACTCCATCAGTGGGGATATGGGTGGAGCTGGGAGAGATAGATTGTGGGCCATCCACTGAGCATCTGGGCCAGCTATAATGCGTTGAGTACTCGTTGAATAATCTAATTCAGTCTCACCACTACAGGTTTTTCTGTCTCTCAGAGTCCCTCCCTGGCAGTCACTTAATGCCTCTGCCTCACTCCATGTTGATCCCTGGCTATCTTCAGACACATTCCCATCTGGCTTCTAGGATTTAGGAGACATTGACTCATAATGCTACCTGGGGATTAAGTGTCCATTGTATTTTGGGGGGGTGTGATCCAGTATGTGCACATGTGGGAAGCAGATGTCCACACGAAGATAGTAAAACTGCAGAAATCACCCCCCACTATGCAAAAATGCGATTTCCAGGCTAGGGGTTAGGTATTATGGAGGACTAAATGTGCCATATTATTAAATAAATTAATACATAAATACACATTTGCATTTCAAAAGTAATAGGGGAATGGGACTTTTAATTAGGTTGAGCTGTTCTGATTGGACTGCAGTGTTGTATGCTGAGAACACTATGATTAGACACTTGACAGCCACCTAACACTGAAGTTCAAATGTGAGCTGTCAATCACACACACAAATATGTTTTTATCCATAACTTTTAGGGTAAAACTTACAATTGGGCATAGGTGTTAAAATTTTACCACACAGGGTTACTTGAAGGTTTAGGCATCCGGGCAAGGACACATACAGTATAGACATAAATGATAGATTATCAAAGGTCAAGGTTAGGGTTAGCAGAATTTCTGGGCTTCTGTCAGGTTACTTTGCACCCGAACCAAATTATGTTTTTAAATGCTCTACTTAATATTACACCGATTGGACCAGTAAAACGATTACTACCTCCAAACACAATGGGTTGAAAAAGCATCTTGCAGTATAAGGCTGTGTTATCATATCAACAGACGTTTCACTGATAAGGCCCCAATCAGCTGTGCCTGTCAACTACACCTGGAGCGGAGTTCATAAATCATGTTCACCATCTGAGGCCTCGCCGACAGACAGGAGCATGCACGGGGAGGGTGGGGACATGCGGCTCTGATTTCCTCCAGTCAGTTTTTCCTTCTGAAATCACTTCCTCTCATTGCCTTTTCTTAGGTTCCCCCTTCCCATCTAGGAAGTCACTTGTTCCAGCACCTGCGATGTCCCACTGCTGCACAGTGCCCTCGCAAGCTGCTAATTCTCACAGGTACAGTATACCCTCACACCTTACACTGTGAACTCAATTAACACCTGACTGCATTTTCCTCTCAAGAATTTATTTATAACTCGCTGAGACTAATTGATTTCATGTACTAACTCATCGAGGGCCTAGTACATCTTGTCTTATGTGGCACATCAATTATCAGGCCGCAGAAATTGCCACACGACGGTGGGGTATTGCTAAAGGTTACAAATGTGTGGTTTTTATGTGTTACAGCAACATCTTTCCCACAATTTCTCCACCGGCTAAGATCCAATCCTCTCTATAACTAATGCGTTTTCCAGGAAATATAGTGCAGATACTAAGAATATGCACTTCCTGTAACTGCGATGTAGAAGTAGATGCAGGGAAGTGCAGAACGTTGTAAAGAAAGAGGGCCATAGAGTAGTGATGACTCAGCAGAGATACCATCAGGCTCATGTGCTCTTGGTTGTGCTATCTGCTCTCAATGCTTCACACAACAGCTAACCCGTTATCTCTGAATACGCTCTTCCCTTTTCATGGTTTCACAGGCTAAAGCTATCATACCCACACAGAATGTCAGAACTACCTTCCTCTTTGAAGGGTTAGTGACTTGATCATTTACTGAACCTGTTTTTAACTCCAACGTTATGAGGGAGCATGCTAGGGGTCATCTCCAGGACCCTTGCCATTTTGAAACATAATATGATGTATATTCAGTTCTGCAGAAACAGTGGTGTGGAAAGCCTGGTAGACATAGATTTAATTCAACCTGAGAAGTGTGAAGAGGAGAATGCCTTAATGCTGCGGCTTACAGCACATCCCAAGGGTGTGATGACAGAGTGTGGACAGGAACTGGCTGGTGGTGTAATGGCTAATGTTGCGCAAGTTGCCCCAGTGGCTTCCCTTACCGTCTGATTGTCCTCGTAGAGCTTGAGATCATAGCCGCTTAGCTCCACGCAGAAAATGATGGCGGTCACGCCCTCGAAGCAGTGTATCCACTTCTTCCTCTCCGAGCGCTGCCCCCCCACGTCCACCATCTTGAAGGTGAGCTCCTTGAAGGTGAACTTGTTCTCCACGATGCCCGTGGTCATGTCGCGGGAGCGGAGGATGTCCTCCACGGTGGGGATGTAGTCAGCGGAGGAGATGCGGTCCAGGTCGTTCAGGTAGTAGGCCGTGTTGTCCTCTAGGTGGTACTCGTTGGAGCGGCAGAAGCACTCCTGCACCCCAGAGTCGGCCCACAGGCGCTTCATGACCCCCTGCAGTTCTGCTGTGATCTCCCCTTTGCTCTCGGCCGGCCCGGTCAGGGCGAAGAGCTGCACGGCGTCATAGGCCCGGTCCGGGTTGTGGAAGTCGATCTTGAGCGCGGCAAGGGCTCTGATGATGCGCGTGAGCGAGTCAATGGCGTTGTAAAGGATGAGGGGCTTGTATTCCTTGCAGGCGTCCAGATTGAAGCCTCCGCTGTGGATGATCTTCATCTGCTTGACAATGGTGCTCTTGCCAGAGTTGCTGGTGCCCAGCAGGAGCAGCTTGATCTCACGGCGCTGCCGCTGGCTTTCAGAACGCAAGTGGCGGTCGATACGCCGGGAGCGCCGAGCTGCCTCCTTCTCCTCCGAACTCTGCCGGCAACCCATGGTCGTCTGCCACGCGGCGAACACTGAGGAAAACGTGGTGATCGCAGAAGAGAACGTGCCGGTCGGCGAAAAGGGATGTCTGGGGTCAAACCGGAATAATCGGAAAGACCAAAGGAGCAGAGATAAGAGACACTGCAAACGAAGAGAGGGATGAATGTCCGAGCAGGGACAGGATAATGTCTGAATCTTTACGGCCACAGGGGCTTGATGGGAAGAAAGAGCCTCACTTTCTACTCAGAGCACACAGAGAGAAATGAGAACCACGAACCAGGATTGAGTCAGGAATATTTCATTCTTCTGGTGTTCCAAAAGCTGTCCGTTGGTCTTCTGTAGGTTTATCCCAAGCTTTAGGACTGGCGTTGGGGCAGGGCTCTACCAGGACATGGTGGGACACCCACACAAAGCCTGGAGCTGGACTTCCTGATGCCACAAGGGCCGGGGGTCATATCAGTGGTCAACCCCCTGAGGAAGCTTGCGGATTAGGAATGAGGACCAACGTATTAGTGGAGACGGTTTCCGGGGATGATGGGTAAATGCAGCAAGTCCTCCCCGCCTTCCTCCCTCATGGCTCTCGCGTCGGTTCTCCCAATCGTTGTGACCCCAGTCCTCCACGTCAGCCCTGCGCGCGTCGCCTGTCCTCTCTCTGGGTTATATTCTGCTCTGTTTCCTCCTGGTGTGTCTCAGGCAACCGAAGGCCTCCGTTTTCTGCCAACGAAAAAGGGGAAAACGAGACATGATCAGTGAGTCATGATGAATCAGAGCACAGGACCTCCAGATGAGTCTAAGAGATGAAGCTGAGCTGCTTCCTGAACCTCTTCTACACAAACACAAACAAATACAAACGCACATTCACACAATCACGTAGACAGTGACACAGACAGAAAAGCGTAAAGCTTACAGTGTTTCCACTGAAAGGTTTGTTAAGCACGCGTTCACTTGATCAATGCCCTGACCTGCATCTCTGATCCTCAGCTGCGTTGCCATGCTGTCCGTTTTAGTGCTCACTTCCTCTTTGCGGTTGGTTTCTAACCAGCATTTCTCTATCTGGTATCTCCCTGTGCAGCCCTGTGTTACCAAAGACCCTGTCAGAGCGGAGTCACACGCAATCAAATATATACACACGCACACGCATGCATGCAAACGCACAATTAAAGTCCACACAAAGGTATCCAGGATGTGAAACAGAAAGGGATGAATGTGGGTCCCGCCTGGCCGCTCTCACCTCCTCTACGTTCACCCACCCTGGACTCTCCCGCTCTCCTGTCTACCCAAAGCTCAGCAAACTGATATCAGGTGCCTATTTACTATCACAGTGGAAAATAACTGCCATAAGCTGACAGTCGTGCCTCGCTCTTTCATTCCACTGAAAAGCCTGATCTTTGCCTCAACCTCCAGTGTGCAATAAACAGTTGAGGATCGTTGGTTATCTGGCCTACGACAGAAACCTAACATAGTGCCATACAAAAACGCTGTCAGGGAAATGCTGAAAACATTCGCACCGCATGGGCTTGTATGGATTACTATCATATTGGTACTACAGTGTGTTCACAGACTGCGTGTTATGTGACCTACTGTACATACTGTATATTGCAGTGAATGGGCCGCGTTCCCCTGGGACTCTGGGATAAACAGATGCACTGTGACAGGACAGACCGTATGCTATTGGCTGTGTAACAAATGTGAAATTACACTGTGGCCTAGTTTTGTTAGCCAGACTTACACTCCTCAAAACTGTCAGAGAGACAGAGAGAGAGAGAGAGGGAGAGAGAGAGAGAGGGAGAGAGAGAGAGAGGCCACATTCCCCAAAGCTGTCAATCAGTGATGCGTGTGCCTGGAGAGCAGAAAAGAAGGCCTGTCCCACAGCAGAACAAAGCATCACACAACACAAACAGAAAGGAGAGTATTGTTCTTCTGCTTTGAGACCTGATTGCTCGAAAAAATGGTTAGAAATTGTCACATCATGGATTTTCAGAGGCCATAAAAGTAGCTATTTCAAAATGAATGGTGCATGAGCTCATTTCATTGTGCAATTTCAGCGTTCTAGTTACCGTACAGCCTTCTCCCTGAGTTACTGGTTCTTTAGATAATTGCTGAGGTGGTGGAATGATGGATATTGCATTTCTTGACTGTGTTATAATATCCTCGTACTTAACACAGTAATGTACCTCTCTGGATGTACAGACTGTCCTATACTTTAAGTGTCAGTTAATTTGACAGAACTTGTCCATTATACCCATCTAGGTGGAGGCCACTGACTTAACACAGCGACAGTGTTGGATCATCTTAGCAATGGAGGCAACTGGGGTACAGGATCGGTTGGCAAGTGTGCCAATCTGTAAATGTAGCTGTTGAGGTACTGGTTAATGGGCCCATTGGAGTGCCTCGTCTTTTTACAGAACTTAGGAACTGCAAGCTTTCTCTTGTAAGGCATGTATTAGGTTTGAACCCTATTACCCAGAGCACAATTCATCAGTTCACTGAGTTATTATTTTCCATGTGGAGGGTTTGTCCCTTTAAGAGTAAGAGTGTACAGAGAGGGCACTGAAGGGGCCATGGAGAGAGGCCAAGCCAGACTCATGTTTAATGGTGAGCGCTGAGGTAATGTGATAGTCTGGGTGAGACCCATTCTGTCACTCTCTCACCTCTCCTTCACCGCTCCTGCAAACGGCACAATTGCCACGTCTCCCAGAGCTCACCTCATATTTCAAATTGCTGTGCCTCAAATAATTACAATATCTAATTTATTATAAAAAAATTAGCTTATGTAAATGCAGTCACATTCTGTCACTGTGGTATAATGGACTATTTCTGTCATGATTGTTGTAAGCACCAGTTTGCTACCAGAAAGGTCAGTTATATGAGATGGGTAGGTCAGGTTAATCTACAGAGGGTTGGGTAATGTAAGATTTACTTTTGTTGCATTCTGTAAATTGTGTATATCTCTCACATGCATGACATTGCATCCACATGTGGATATTTGAAAGGAAATGAAAATGTGTATGTGATATTATTTAATGTGTATGTGATATTATTTAATGTGTAGGTGATATTATTTAATGTGTAGGTGATATTATTTAGGAAGTATTAGTTGTGTGTTATGCCCTAAAGGAAATGAGATATCAAGACAGTCCACACATCAAATTAATTATCTTTTTCTCTTTTTTTACACGGGCATTATCTTTTTCTGAGTTTTAAGGTTTAATTTTAAATAATGTTTGCAAAGGTATCAGTCTTTTAGCATCCATTTATCCACTTGGATGGTCTAAATTTAACAGAATTAATCCACAGGTGTCACATCCTGGCATTGCAGGCCTGCCGTGCCAGTGAGATCCAATGCCCTCTCTCCCTCATTCAGAGCACGGTCCTGTTTGTTGTTATTGTCCTCACCTGTGTTCCTCATCACTGGCCCTATTTAAGTTCCTCCTCTCTTGTATCTTGTCAGTCATTGTTTTTGTATTCCATTCTTTTTTGTAACATCTTTCTTTTAATGTTTTGTTTTGTCTTAGTTCTTTTCATTAAAAGTCCTATGTTGTGCCTGTGTCCTGCCTTTTGCCAACAGTGTTATAAGAGGCACATACAGGTTTTTGAGCAAATATTGATTCACACAAACAATTGCAGGACAACCAGTTACAATAGGATTGTGAGTTTGCTTAACACAACTGAAAACACACAGGAGGCTTTTCTTTGAAAGAGGAGGTTTGTTTTTGGAGGAATGCTTTTGTTTTTGGTGTTCAAGGTTGAGCATAGTCTAGATAGTCTTATGTTTCTGACAACAAAGCATTTTTGTGATTAAATAAACATAGAAATATGCAAGTCGAATGGAATGCGATTTCTCCAAAATAATAATGCTAAATGTGTTGTAGTAATGACAAACTATGTGGTCCTGAGTGTGGTATGCAATGTCACTGCCAACAAATGTTTCCCACTGACAGACAGTCAGGCATTTATAGATACACAGACAGATGCGGACAGACACTGACAGTGAGTCAGTCAGACATATACAGACAGACAGACAGACAGACAGACAGAGACTTAAAGACATAGACAGTGAGTCAGTCAGACAGACATTCGTATAAAGACAGATGCTGACAGACATTGACAGTGAGTCAGTCAGACAGACATATACAGGCAGACAGCCAGAGGCTGAGAGACATTGACAGTGAGTCAGTCAGACAGATATACATTTAAAGCCAGACAGAGGATGACAGACTTAGACAGCGAGTCAGACAGACAGACCGGACAACCATGCATATTTGTACTACATCATTGCCATTTATAATGTCCGGCATTAAACAAATACCTGACTCCCCCAGACACCCCCATGGACAGCCAAACTCTCACAGACACCACCATGGACAGCCAGGCTCCACCCAAACTCTCACAGACACCGCCATAGACACCCAGGCTCCACCCAGACTCTCACAGACACCGCCATGCACACACAGGCTCCACCCAGACTCTCACAGACACCTAAACCCCCCCCCAGACTCCCGTAGACACCCCCATGGACCCCTAGGCTTCCCCCAGGCTCTACCCAAACACTGCCATGGACCCTCTTCCACCCCCATGGACCGCCATACCCTACCAGACTCAGAGTTACCACACCTACTTAGTGTGCCACCATTCCCCAGGCAATAAACAGGCCTTGGCAGGAAATATATTGTTATGTAAGACTTAAGACTTAGACAAAAAGTGCAGCGGCATCACTGTCTTAATGAGGAATGCTATTGATACACAAAGCAACTTGCCCCTTCACCTCCACTACACACTGGCACCCTAGACCACATCCCTTTAATCACACCTGGTTACATTAGACTTTACATCCAGCTTTTGTTTTTAAT
>JACXGI010001529.1:46724-90593 GCA_016801175.1 Esox masquinongy
GGCTCTGAGGACACCAGACTCACTGGGCATTAAGGACTCTGAGGACACCAGACTCACTGTCATTAAGGGCTCTGAGGACACCAGACTCACTGGGCATTAAGGACTCTGAGGACACCAGACTCACTGTCATTAAGGGCTCTGAGGACACCAGACTCACTGGGCATTAAGGGCTCTGAGGACACCAGACTCACTGGTCATTAAGGACTCTGAGGACACCAGACTCACTGGTCATTAAGGGCTCTGAGGACACCAGACTCACCCTCTAACATGGCTCACTGTCACCAGACTCACTGGAGACAGTTATAGGACACATTTGCCAGTAGCATTTTCAACCCTAATGACAAAAGCAGTCCAACCAAAGAGGGTTGCGAGTAGGCTCACATACTGTGACGGACTTGGCCTGAAAAACGGGATTACGAAACAGAAAGATGGGACTGAAAGACGAGCTGACCTGATGGGACTCCTGATAATTTAGATTGATGTTTTGCATTAGGCGGTCCAAACTGTCTTCATCTGGGCATTCATACAGCTGCATGTGGATCAGTGAGCCAACTAACCTGGTGCAGTTCTACGCAGCTTGACTCATCATTTTTCTTCTTTCTCGTAATCATTAATAAACTGAAAGTAGAATGCTAATCAGATTGCTTTCATTTTGTACTTATGGGGCTGCGCAAGACCTCTGTAAAATGTGAAAAATGTTGCAACTCAAAAATGATCTAATTTTCTTTTCTCTTAGGCTACCAAGAAGCTCAAGGACCTGTTAATGTGGACTCAGTCTGGACCTAATATTCCTATGAATTGTAGCTGGTTAGATAGCAGAGAGCTGGGTTACTGTGGTAATAAACAGACAAGGACACAGGGACGATGGCTTGCCAGCCTTGTGACCAACTAACTGATCCATTGTAAATCAAAACGTACACCACAAAATGGTTCTGGGCTGCTAAGTCATTTATTTAGCGAACACAGGCCTTTTGTTTTCAGTGAAGCAGTTAGTACACAATGGGATGAAGCCATGCAATACTACTGAGGCACATGTGTGTTGCTAATTTACTTTGAAAAAACAGGCCTTGGTATTTCCTGTTCTGTGGGAAATTACTTTTAGGGATTGAAGACACGAGTTTTTAATCTTTGTTGCAGCAAACTAGGGATTCCAAGGTGCACTGTGACGTCTGACTGGTTGATGTAGTACACATGACTTCAATCAGCCATTAAATTGTTTCTGAGAACTCCATCTCACATTACCATGGTTTCAGGAGGAAGACAAATATAAAGTTTAGTGGAAGAGGAGGGGTTAAGTCCAGTTGCACTTAGGAGTGAACAATAGGAGTGCTCATTATTAGTTTTTAGTACTGCATGTACAACATAAATTGAAAAATATTTAAAATAAATAGGGCTGTCAAAGTTAAAGCTTTAATGCATGCAATTAATTAAAAATGATTAATGCTGTTCATTTTGTAGCCGTTAACACATTTCTCATAGTCAGAGCTTGACTTAAGCGAGAACTTGAGTCAAGCTAGCTTGTTAGCACTCACATGAAGGTATCTTATTGACACAACTTTGACTTCATTACAGGGGATTTCCACTATCTGCAATACTCAGCTGCAATAGCTTTGGTCTCACTGTGAAAGAGTCTTCAGTGACAAGAAAATGTTCCTGATAATACATTTCCTGTCAGGACATGTTTCATGTCAGGAGCCAGTAATTCTATTAACAAAACAGACAATTTATATTAAGATTGAAGTAGATTCAGAGTGAAAAAGTAACAAGGATGTTACTCGAAAACTGAGAAATCACTGGAATTGCCAATGCTTACCGTAGCTTGAATTGTGAAGTTTATTAAGCGGATATGTTGCACATAACAGGAAAGCAGAAACATGAGGAAAATGTAAGTTGGCAGTTAGGGGACATTATGACAAATATCCAAAACATTTGGGAAATTGTGTTTTGTTACAAAAATAGCTTGTCAGGTGTTACGCAATTTTGAGTCATCCCTTGCAATGTACTATGAATTCATCATTTACAATGTACTATGAATTCATCATTTACAATGTACTGTGAAAATGTGTCCAAGCATGTTATAAGCCTACTCACTATACCCAAATCTAATTCTGGATAATGTCTCTGCACTGATTTTAAAATGTATCCAGTAAAGACTGTAAGGCAGTTCAAATGCCAGATAAGTGAAATGTATGTTTTGCAGTGTGAATGTTTTTTGTAAATGTTTTAATATTGATACGCTTATATTATATATTATAATATTATATTTATTTAATGTAATGTTTTTACTGGCTGTAACACAAGATTCAGCTGTAAAAGAGTCCCATATTCCAGTTTGATTCTCCTTATAAAGGTTAAATAAAAAACAAATTAAACAATTCCAGCATTTCATTAATCCATAATGCATATTTTTATGGTACAGTAATCTATAAAACATGGATTTATGGTACAGTAATTGACTGCAAGGAAATTATCCAGAAAAAGATCTAAGGAAGTATGAATTGCTTTGGAGTATTTTATAACATGCTTCAATGTTTTCATAATGCATTGTATTTAAAACAATTTCTTAAAAGGTTAGCAAAACCAATCAAAGAACAAGTAACACTTTTAAGTCAAGTAGGTTAACAGGAAGCTTCACCCATTTTTGAGAGACCACATCTTTTTGTGCTACAGTAGTAGGTGAACACTCACAAACATTTATTTTATAACAACAACAAATATCTAAACTGTTCTTTTCACATTTTGTTGTCATCACTTGTCATCAATGAGACTAAGCATATTATAAACCAACTCATTTTACATCAGAATCTCATTTTGAATAATAACAATCTACAAACATGTTCATTTATTTAACAATTCCAATCTCCTATAAAACCATAGTTGCGTCTTTTTGTTTTGTAACAGCTTCATTCAAACATAGATGTATGTTTTAGTGGGGATTTATTTTAATAATTTAGAGCAGAAACATTTTTCACAATAAGATTATGATGCAATATGAGTTGGTTTAGAGTTTTTTGGAGCCTTTCATAACATGCTTAAACACATTTTTATAATGAATTCTATTCATTCAGCACCATGGGCACTGTTGCAATATATTGAAGTGTTTGTGGTATCACCTACAGCACTAGCACAAAAAAAGTGGAAATGACACCATGTAAAAATAGGGGATTTTCCCCTTTAAGTTAAAACTGTTTAGGGTTATGGTAAAGAAGTATGCTGCGGCTTGCATCCACAAGAACCCCTCTTATTCTTATATTGCTACATGGTTTATGTGGCTTGCTTCAACAAAGAGACTGAAAAGGATGCAAGACACATTACTCCCTCATGTTATTTCTGGTTCAATAGAAGTCAGTATGTAGACTTGTTACACAGATAGGAACTTATCTATTTTAAGATGTTTAACCGCCAGTGTAAACTATCCCCATTTCAATGAAAGCAGTAATTGATACAGTTGCACACTAAATTTAGCCTTGTCAAGAACCATGTTTTTGGAGATGTCACGCTATACAACATTAGCTAAAATTCTACAGTTGTCACCATCACTTAACAATACCAACTCTGGAGTGCTTGACGATTTTGGATTACACACACACATCTTTCCTATGCTTGGTTAAGTACGCTCAACTCATTCTAGTGAATCTTGGGCAGTCATCAATGTTAGCTAAATTTCCTAGCAACAACTTGGGGTTAACTAAGGTGAATTCTGAAAATGCTTACCTGTACTAATGTTTGTCCTGTGAAACTGCTGTCCTTCAGGCAGGTCCTTCAATATATACAGCACTTTTAATTTAACAAAAGTTGTGTCAACTGGTCAAATTGCACAACTCGTCATCGGCTTCAGCAACAAAACAAGGAAAGTCTGTGGTTAAAGGGGCCATATGTACAATTTTTACTGTACTATTTACATAGATACAAGCATAAATGACCAGAAGACATCTGCAGTAAGTGTTTTAAGGTAATGTTTCAAACATTTTCTCTACAAAATTATTCAGAGTATATTCTGAGATATTCCCCATGTAAACTTTCTTGTTGGTCGGTCAATCAGTTTGTATTGAGTTATGGTGTCATACTCGCTTTAGACACCCGCCGTACTATCCCCCCACCTTGTGACATTTGAACAACATGTCAAATAGGATTATGTTATAGGTTAAAAAGACAAATACAACATTATTTGCCAAGGTATAGTGTTTCATAATAAAGCTGATTGTTTCACATGGAAATGTGGGAAGCTAAGGAGGCTAGTCAGCCTAATATGTTATGCCAGGAGATTATGCTTGGGAAGACGACTCTTGCTTGCTTTGACATCAATTGGAAATGAACTGTTCCAACAATGAACCAAACAACACTGCATTTTGTTTAGAAGTAGGCTTAATAATGAGTGATTCAAGATTATTTGCACAATTTGTACATTCCATTTCCATCTTTTAGCAGATGCTATTTTTTATAGCTAATACAGTAAGTAGTGAATGTATACATGTTTCATACTGAACCCCATGGGACCCAAACCCCAAATCCTGGTGGTGAAAGTGCCATGCCCTACTGAGTGATACACAGGGCTGTGTAGGTTTGGATCATTCCATTCCTCTTCCCAGACATTTCCACCTAAATATACGAAATGACAACCTGGTCTCAGAATAATTACGCAGACTATTTTACGTAAATTTTAGCCAGGGGATTTCTTAAGATATATTATGTTAAGTAAAATAACGTTAGAGTCTGAATGGAGAAAAAAAACCAGAACCTGAAACTGTGTTTTGAACCAGCAACCTTCCACAACCCAGACAGATGCACTACCCACTGCTCCACTGAGGAACCTGTAAGCAATGAAGGCGAGTGGTGGTGTCACAACATAAATATGTTTGAAGTGATTTTCTTTGTAATCCTAACCCAAACCTTAACCCTAATCTTAACCCCAGTGCTGTGATACCTTACCTTAACCCAAACCCTAACCTGAACCCCAGAGCTGTGAGACCTAACCATAACCAAACCTTAACCTAACCTTTTTTGTTTCCTAACCGTAGCCCAAACCTTAACCCTAACCTTAACCCCAGTGCTGTGATATCTAACCTTAACCCTAACCTTAACCCGAGTGCTGTGATGCCTAATGTTAACCTAACTTTAACGATAAAATGCTTTTATAACATATTCTAGCGACCTTGGTGTTGCTGTTATTCATCTTAAATGTACATGTCCAGTGTGGGGCAATGGGTATGGTGACCGCTTTCTAATTTAAATCTTGCCGGTTTGAAACACAGGTCAAACATTTTGTTAATAACTCGTAATTATTTATACGTTTTCATAACATTCGTAAATATCATACGTTTGTCTGGCGTTCGTATGTTATTTTACAATTTAATAGCGCTCGTAACATTTGATACGTTGTAATAGCGTTCGTAAGATATGTTACGTTTTAATAATTTCGTTATGTATCATACGTTTTGGTGGCGCATTGTAATGTAACCTAACGTAACGTCACATATCATACGAAATCGGGTGCCATGGATTTTCGTAAAATAGTCCACATAGTGTCCTGAGACCACGTTGCAACCGACGGGCGTAACTCTACATCAAACTTGGCTTTAAAGAGTCAATTAGAAAGTCTTAAGAAATTCCCAGGGCGTTGGCTTAATAGGCTTCGTCTACCATCCAATCATCACCCACGTCACCTTCAACCTCTTGTCTTGTCCACCCAAGCACAAGAATGGAACATTGATGTGTGACGGAAGAGCATATAGTGCAGCTAAGCTGACAATAGCTATTATACTGACTCTAGGCAGAACAAGATAGTTAATGCTTCAATAAAATATGTTCATTCTGATAATGTTACTTCTGTAGCTAGCTAGCTTACGGAAGGAACATTGTATTTTGTGATGTACACTGCTCAAAAAAATTAAGGCAATACTTAAATCACACATCGGGTCTTGATGAAGGAAATATGTTAAAGATCAAAATCTTTACTGTACATTGTGTAATTTGTTAAGAACAAAATTACGCCACAACGGTCAGTGGAAACCAAAATCCCCAAATGACTGAGGGCTGGATTCAAACTCACACTGAAAAT
Organism: Esox masquinongy; assembly: GCA_016801175.1. Taxonomy (NCBI): domain Eukaryota; kingdom Metazoa; phylum Chordata; class Actinopteri; order Esociformes; family Esocidae; genus Esox; species Esox masquinongy. Next base: position 52,783 of record JACXGI010001529.1, read on the forward strand.
CAAAGTAAACAATTGAAATCACAGGCTGGTGTGAATTTCATCACGGCAACTCATAATGTGACTCAGTAGTGTGTATGGCCCCCACGTGCCTGTATACACTCCCGACAATGTCTGGGCATGCTCCTGATGAGACGGCGGATGGTGTCCTGGGGGATCTCTTCCCAGACCTGGATGAGGGCATCAGTGAACTCCTGGAAGGTCTGTGGCACTACTTGACAGCGTTGGATGCACCGATACATAACGTCCCGGAGGTTCTCAACTGTATTCAGGTCTGGGGAACGTGAGGGCCAGTCAATGGCATCAATGCCTTCATCATCCAGGAACTGCCTACACACTCTGGCCACATGAGGCCAGGCATTGTCCTGCACCAGGAGGAACCCAGGGCCCACTGCACCAGTGTAAGGTCTGACAGTGGGTCTGAGGATTTCATCCCAGTACCTAACAGCAGTCAGGGTACTGTTGGCTAGCACATGGAGGTCTGTGTGACCCTCCAAGGATATACCTTTCCAGACAATCACTGACCCACTGCCAAACCAGTCATGCTGGATGATGTTACAGGCAGCATAACATTCACCACGGCGTCTCCAGACTCTTTCATGACTATCACATGTGCTTAGTGTGAACCTGTTCTCATCTGTGAAGAGAACAGGGCGCCATGGCAGACCTGCCAATTCTGGTGTTCTCTGGCGAATGCCAGTCGAGCTGCACGGTGCTGGGCTGTGAGTACAGGTCCCACTAGAGGAGGTCAGGCCCTCATGCCACCATCATGGAGTCTGTTTCTGACAGTTTAGTCAGAAACATGCACACCAGGTAGCCCGCTGGAGGTCATTTTGTAGGGCTCCTTCTCTTCCTCCTCGCATAAAGGAGCAGATACCGGTCCTGCTGCTGGGTTGATGCCCTTCTATGGCCCTGTCCAGCTCTCCTCGTGTAATGGCCCATCTCTCAGTATCTCCTCCATGCTCTTAAGACTGTACTGGGAGACACAGAAAACCTTTTTGCGACGGTACGTATGGATGTGCCATCCTGGAGGAGCTGGACTTCCTGTGCAACCTGAATGGGCTGCAGGTAAAGCTACCAGTAGTGACAAGGACACTAGTAAAATGCAAAACTAGAGAAGGATCAGTCAGGAAGGATAAGGAGAGAGCAATTGTCTGTCGCCACCACCTGCAAAACCATTCACTTTTGGGGGGTTGTCTTGCTGTTGCCTTTCCAGTGCAGCTGTTGTCACTTTAATTTGCACCAAAACAGATGACATTAATTCATAATCACTTATGCTTCCTAACTGGACAGATTGATGTCCCTGAAGTTTAATTGACTTGATGTTATACCGTGATGATTACGTGTTCCCTTAATTTTCTTGAGCAGTGTGTATAAAGCAGATTGCTCAGATTTGACTGGATGTAATGGACAAGTGTTTCCATGAACATTATTAAAAGTCATCCATTCCATTTGAAGTCAGGCCTTGCAGTACGTTGATATTACTTTACTCAGTAAGATCATTCCCATGCCTAGAATGATGCGGTCACTCTTACTAAGGCCAACTTAGTGGGAGTGGCCAACTTATGGAAACTTATGGAATAGTTATTGTGCCAGGCTTATCTGCGTAATAGCTTGGGGACAAGGTTAGACATTCATTGTACACACACTCCTCATGAACACACTCAACCACAGACACTCCATGGACACAGTCTCTCTTCACTCAACCTTACAGACTCTCAATAAACATAGAAATATATAGAAACACAGTCCAAATTCAGTACACTGTTGTACTGTACTACAACTGCTGTACCATCTACGTTGTTAACACTGGTCATTTTCTGTCTCGTATTATTTTATATTCTGTTTACTTGGTTCAATATTTTTTAAATGTGTGAATGTGTGATTGATAGTATTGTTTTAGAAGCTGAGACACAAACATTTCGCTACACTCATAACAACATCTACTCTAATGTGTATGGGGCTAGTATACTTCAAACCTGTGTTTTGTGAAACGATAGATCCTGTTACTCTCAATCTCTGTGCCTATGTCTAACCATGAAAATACATGGACCTAAAACAATACATTCAAGCAGCATATCAAACGTGGATAATGGTGTACAATAATATTTACCAGCATATATTCTTCCCTAATAAATAGGATTATTTCTCATGGATAACTGACTTAATAATAAGACAGCTACTTCTAGATCCACCCATGTTAACCATGGATCAGCCTTTGGCCCAGTCTAACACCCACCCTAGACCTTCCAAGGGTTTGTATTATAATTAAAAGTGTATTGAATTTGATCCATTAGATTAGAAGTGATTATCCTTAAATGTGTTAAAATACAGACTTTAGCTGAGGCAAAACACCTATACCAAAATGTACATACCAGCAGGCTATGTTCTAAAAACTCAGACAACCACAAGAAAGTCGATATCCCTCAGGCAGCAGAGAAACAGATCAATGAACAGATCACTCCATCACAAACAGAAAACACAATGTCCTCCTGCCTCTGAAGATGATGACTGGCTTCACAGGTTGAATAAACGTAGACATTTAGTGAAAATTTGTTGTAAGCTTGAGGCATAGGTTTCAAGAAAATGGCCTGTATCACTGTGGTGAGTCACTACCGCTCGTACCATCCTACGTCAGAAACATATAATATGTAGGTCGCAGACTGAATGATCTTCAGCACTCAGCATTTTGTGTTACATTATGCAAGATTGAAAATTTGGTCTGAATAGAGTTGTTGCCTCAATATGATGGTTGGTTAAGGTTCTAACTGGCCCTTGTTTTATCTATAATGACCCAAACTGTTTATAGTACTGACTTCCTCATTGTCATTGTCCTTGAGAAGCGGAATACTGCTGAAATTTACCACACTATTGCAAACAGGCATCTGATGTGAGACTACATTATCAGACATTAGTTCAACTGTCAGACACCACAGTGAAATTGGAATGTACGTATAGCACACTTTATTTGACTTTAGTGCACATGTAGACCACAAATGATGAAAGTCTTCAAAGAGCCCAGAAACTGAGGCTATCATCAGTTCTCTAGTGCTGGGTTCTCTCTCCCACATGACAAATGAGGGAGGGGGGGTGGGGGGATGAGATAATAGATAACACCTTAATCACTCCAAGATGTGTCATCTGACACTGTCCCCCACCAAAATGAACCAGGATTTCTGTCACATGAAGTAAGGATCAGGGCCTCTGGCAGCCTCATTTCATTTTAAATGGATAAGTGAAAAAGACCTTCAACCAGATCTTGTGTTCAATCAGCAAGTTCAAGTAATTTATTATCATCATTAATTTTCCTAAACCTCCTGGGGTACATCGGAGGTCATCCTGAAGTTATTGTTTTCAGGGCAGCAGCCCGCTTGCCTCCTGACTCATTCCAGAACTTTTAATTGGCCTCAGGACATCCCAGGCATCCTCCTGGGAGAGGGGTGTGGTGTGTGTAAGATTGGGTCATAGCGAGAGTATTCACTCCCCTTTTGGGTCTGATTGGGTAGGACTGCAGGCCAACTTCACATTTACTCCACTGCCAGGGATGACATCATTGTGGGAATAACGTCATAAGAATGTTTCCTCTGAACTAGTTTTTAACGTTGAATTCACAAATGAAACACTTCATTTAGATATTCTGTCTTAAGATGTTTCCAGGGGAGACTCACAAATACTGATGCGTTACACTGTTGTGGTGAACTGTTGTTAGAACGTCGGAAAGCAGACAAATTGTCTTCAACCTAACGTCTGTATCAACTGTGCACTGTTTTAGGCCTGCTAAGTACATTTAAGACATGGGTCAGCAACCCTGTGCCTGAAAACCTTCAGGGCATGTTGACTTAACACAACTGAAAAAACTTGTTGAATTTAGTAAAACATTGGACCCATCAATTATCTCAGTCATAATAATGTGCAGTTTGTGAACAATTCATTCTTTTTTAACTATTGGTACTAAAGCGCAAGTCATTGATTTCATTTTTTTCAAGTGACTCGTACCCTTCAGTAGTACATTTGACAGGCTGGCCACAGGGAATAGGCTACAACAAGATTAATATACGCTCCTGAGACGAGATCCAACCACCAACTGTCCATGTGAGTAGGACTGGAGACAATGCTGCTGGCAGCATAGAGAAGAAAAATATTATTTGAACAGATAACTTATCGTATCCTGCAAGGATGAATGCAAATGATAGATTATTGAATGTTATCAATGGACATATTTGTAGAATGAAAACACAGACAGCCTGCTTATGCTCAACAAGCTCAGAAATAAGAATTATTCCGAGGGGCTGCTGCCCTGAAAACAATATTGTTCTTATCCCTGTTCCAGCCAAGGAATTGCATTCTGCTAAGAATTGTTCAAAAGTTTGTTTGGTTGTTAACCCAACTTTGTCTATGGATCTTCTTTAGAAGGGAATAAAAATGTTTTTATATATTATGCATGCCCAGCACACATAGCTAAATAAATGTGACTATTGTATGAAGTAATCTTATTAATTCTTGCTTCATTCCCAATGTAAATGAGAATTGGTTCTCAATCACCTTACCTGGCTAAATAAACGTGTATGTTGTTTGATGTACTCTTTTATAAGTCTTAGTTATAAATGGCAGCTCCAATAAGTATGAGATTACTATTAAAATATTGCAAACCTGTAAGATTTGTTGTTACAAAGCAATGTCACAAATAAAAAATTGCCTTAAAGGCAATTTTTTATTAGTGACATTTGTTTATAATTACAGAGATAATGTTTCTAATGAAAATGTGTTTTTGTTAACATAAAATGATTTGTTTTTTAATCTTGACATTATTATGTGCACAACACATCTTTTGTTTGTGACTCCCTACTCACAGGTTTACAACATTTTGACATAAATCTCCATAAATAAGCTCTGTATGGTTAGCGGGAGGCCTGTGAAGTAATGATTCTTGTTTAGCTAATCATTCTCAGATAGTGGGTCCTGCATGCTCCTGGAATTACAGAATTCAATCAAGAAAACCAGTCGAAAGATTTGTTGTTTTGAATGTAATGCTGAGTCAGTATAAAGAGTTCAGTTGGTATAATGAGCCAAATAAATATCATCAGTCCTCTGTTGGAAAGATCATTGGCTAAATGATTCACTAAAGGTGTCATCTTCGGTCCATTTGGGATTGGGCCCAAGCCTCTCTGACTACAGTCAGAGGACAGTTAATACGCATCTTTAGCACGATTACTGAAAGTCTAAAGGAATAGTTAGCTGTACTACTTATTCAGTCTAATTCATTCTTGCTTCATACGCAATGTAAATGAGAATTGGTTCTCAATCACCTTACCAGGCTAAATAAATGTGAATAAAATAAAGACTCCTCTCAGACACATAAAACTGGCCCACAGATGTATCTGACCCTGGGAACTATTCCTTCTAATTAAAAATAAACTACAATTGTTTATGGTTGTTTTATGTATAGGGAATACAATGTTAAACCAAGAATAGAAACAATACTTTAAATGTCCTCTCCCCACACATCCTAAGTATGGGTGGACACAAAGTAGGCATTTTGCAACACGCACACCAGGTGCTTTAATGATAGTTATTTAACAACATGATTTGATTAAAGTGTTGGGTTTCCATCCCCCACAATCATTCAGCTGTTTAAAGATCTGGCCTTGACCATTGTGTTTGTTCAACATTTGGTACACTCACTTTCTCTCTTTATGGCCTTGGGTGTTTAGTTCGAGAAGCAGTTGCTTGGATGCCTCTGTACACTGCTCGTACATCACGGTCGACAATGAAAGGCAGTGTTCATTTTTCATCCGTCCAAAACGGGGGGCTGCGGAGAGGGTTGGGGGCTGGGTGGTGGGTGGGGGCTCAGTGTAGTAGATGGTATTTTGTGATACGGTTCTGTGTTAGCCGGCCCCTGTCTCAGCGCTTGCCTGCACCCCTCTGCCTCCCTGTCTCGCCGATGGAACAGGTCACACTGAGTCACAAGGCCAGCCAGTGCTTACAATGGCACGTTTGTGCACAGGCAGAGCCATGAGCCGGCCCACTCAAGGGAAAGGATGGTACAAGCTGGAGAGAGTCCAACAAGCTGTGCGTGTGTGTGTGTGTGTGTGTATTTGTGTCTATCTGTCTTTCTGAATGTGTGTGTCGTGTCTTATCTGCCTGTATCTGCCTGTCTCTGCGCGAATGTCTCAAGACAGGGCTAGTCATTCTAGCGGTGAAGCAAACACTCTTTTGCGCTACTTTGTAGCTTGTTCACTCTGACCTGCTCAGTACCAGTTAATGCTATTCTTACATCAAACAGGTTAACTGAGTCACCCACAGTTTCATTTCAGTCATAACAGATAAGATACAAAAGTGTTTTGCAACAGACGGAAACTGTGGGGGAACAGACATTTTGTGTCTGCTCAAAGCCACAGACGTTAGTTACATCCTGCAGTTGATGGTTTCATCACTGGGCCCTAGTCCGGCCAAGATGAAGAAGATTAACCTGAAACTCAGCTGAAATACACTGTAATTTGCAACACCACCACCACTGCAGTCTTGACATCAGTGTAGGACTATAATCAGTGGACAGTGTAGTCCTGACATCAGTGTAGGACTATAATCAGTGGACAGTGTAGTCCTGACATCAGTGTAGGACTAACATCAGTGGACAGTGTAGTCCTGACATCAGTGTAGGACTATAATCAGTGGACAGTGTGGTCCTGACATCAGTGTAGGACTAACATCAGTGGATAGTGTGGTCCTGACATCAGTGTAGGACTAACATTAGTGGACTGTGTGGTCCTGACATCAGTGTAGAACTATAATCAGTGGACAGTGTGGTCTTGACATCAGTGTAGGACTATAATCAGTGGACAGTGTAGTCCTGACATCAGTGTAGGACTATAATCAGTGGACAGTGTGGTCCTGACATCAGTGTAGGACTATAATCAGTGGACAGTGTGGTCTTGATATCAGTGTAGGACTATAATCAGTGGACAGTGTGGTCCTGACATCAGTGTAGGACTATAATCAGTGGACAGTGTGGTCTTGATATCAGGACTATGGACAGGCTTCAATGTGCAGTAGAGGTCACTACAGTATCCGAGACATACGTCAGAGCATATAAGCAGGGCCGGCCCTAGGCTCAAGCAACATAGGTGGTCGCTTAGGGCCCCCGACCTCTAGGGGGCCCCAGTCCGCTAGTGAGGCCCAGGCCAATAGGGAAGAGGGGGCCCCCAAATCAAATTTTGCTTAGGGCCCCCAAAAAGCTAGGGCCGGCCCAGCATATAAGAGTATTATCAGTTATCAGTCAATCTTTATGGCGTGTTAAGATGCATTTAGGGAAACTTTGCTCCACATTGGCCAACTCACCTCAGCATATTATTCAACACTGACTTTGGCCTTCAAACGCATCCGTCAGTACTTCCATGGATCTTCCTGACAGACATGCTATCATTCATAAAACAATGCATTTTAATTTTTTTATGTTGCCCTTTTTTATCTGCGGCTTTCTGTTTTCTTTACGACAGCAAACAGCTAAAAGCCAGATATTATGTCATTAGCCAATTTTACTTAGTGTTCGAGGGTAGCTACACAGAAGGATGTGTAACACAAGGTTGTTGGCCTGTGACCTGCAACGCCATCTTTATATTCCATTAGTAAACCTGCAAACCCTGATGTCCTTTTCACTTCCCATAGGTATGTACTGCAGGTTTTATTTGGAACTCATGGAAACTGTCGATGTTCTTTAGACATCCCTCACATTTTCATTTACATTATAATATTTTAGCTGAAACTAATATCCAAAGCAATTTGCATAAAAAATCGATTGTGTACATTTCAGTACTACTTTTAAAAAGAAAACAGCCAACTGGAACCTGGAGAAACAATTTTTAGACATAATGGGATTGGAGTCAGATTGGAGATGCAGTCAGGTCACTGGGGTTAGAGCCCTTACTCTTATGATAGGTGCCATGGGATCTATAGTGAACAAAAAAGAATCAAGGCACTTGTCCCATCTGACAGCCAGAACTCCATTCAGTCTAATGTACCATATACTGCCCTGGTATTTGAACTTCAGACCAGAGGGAAGACTGCCCTTTTCTGGCCCTCCAACACCACTTTGACCAGCATAAGGTCTCCCCTACAGGGACCAACTATGCTTAGCTTCAGAGGCAGGTCAGCTGTGTGATGCAGGGTGCTACAGGAACAACCCTGCTTAGCTTTAGAGGCAGGTCAGCTGTGGGATGCAGGGTGCTACAGGAACAACCCTGCTTAGCTTCAGACGCAGGTCAGCTGTGGGATGTAGGGTGCTACAGGACCAACCCTGCTTAGCACAATACAATAAGATAAAATTGATTGCATTATGCTATAAAAAGTAAATGGTTCCAGCTCTGGATGGATGGATGAATAAATGGAATAATGGACGGATGGATTCAATCCATTTGTATTTCACATTATTCTATAGTAATTACAAGGGAGTGGAGGTTTGGGTTATGGTTAGGCTGCTAGGTAAAATATTTACCACTTACAACATAATCATTAAGATTTAATGCATTATATTACATGTACTACAAAAAGCCTTGACCAAGTCTTCCAAACTGACAGCGACTACGTGGCAAAACAGACTGAGACGGATAAAAGGACACGACGGATTGCCTAACCATATGAAGTGAAACAAATCGCTGTCAATCCCATATGAGTTAAATGGCACAGCATCCTTCATCACAGCCTCAACAAGGCACACCACCAAAATTCGTTTTAGCCAGAAACAAAAATAGTGGTCAAAAGTTAACCGATGCGCCAAAGATATGACACTGTACTGTATTCACCTGGGTAGATCACAGCAACATTCACAATACAAAAATGAGTTCCCCACCCGCAAACATTTTCCCACAAAGCACCCCCAAAGGTCCTTCAGTCCAGAGCATCCCCCCAACCACCGCCTCCTTGCTGTCATATGACTGCTGTCATGTGTGAGGAATGGAGCACAAAGATGCTCTGTTAATCCCCTCACTCTGCCCCCAGTAATGAACGCTGGGAGGAAGGCACACGGCCTATCGTCCTCAGGCACACACATAGGGTCTAGTTGTGAGTGCCAGCACCCGATCATCTACTGAGAAAGACCGGAGAGAGAGATACATTCATGGATGTAGATGTAGATACGATAACCTAATCTGTACTTAAACTGTAAAATCACTGTGAACAGACAAAGGCCCGATCTAATTAGGTTCAATCCAACAAATGGTCGCAAACCCTCTCACTTGTATTTTATAGTATCATCTGGGGAGAGACAGCGCCAAGACTCTGTCAATGTGATCCATTCGAAGGCAATACGTTGGCCCAGTATACCTGGAGCGAATAAAAAAAACGAAACAAATACAAATAGTGGGCCAGCTGAACTGCAGAAACACTTAACCTGAGTCTAGAATGAACAGCTACTGAGAAACTACTTTATTCAGGGGCCAATAGTAATGGAGTCGCATAATCTAAAATATAGTGTAAGTGGTAAAGTCGGCCAGGTCTGCTTGAATTAGGAAAACATAAAATGCAGCCCTATTGTCCTTCTCAGTCCAAGCCACGTAGAGACAAACTGTCACTTTTAAGTCAGAACTGTCCTAAGACTGTCCCAACCCATTATGTCACACAAAGGAGTGGCTCAGGCAGCACTAAAGAGGGGGAGCAAAGGTCAGACTTAACCATTGTTTTTACTGGTTGATCTTTGGGGTCTGAAGGGATCTGTTCTTTGGGGAGCTTTCATGGAAGGTTATTGCAGTCCCATACAAAATGGCAGAACATGCTATGCTATGCTAGTACTGGTGTGCCGGTATTTCAAGTATGTAATAATAGCCCAATGATATTATGTTGTATTATGTATCCATACGAGCAATGTCAGGAGAGGTTGTTAGTTGATCTGATTTGTGAGTCAGAAAAACCTTATAGCACCCAATGGGGGCATGTGATTTTGATATGACAAGCTGACCTGTGACTTCCATCATTACAGCCAAGGTTACCAGTGACTGCTTTTGGTTTAATACCCTCCCTCTTCCCTCTCAGTCTAACTGTAAAACATCAGTCCAAACATGTTCAAGATCTCTATCAGTTGTCGAGAAGTCTTTATTTTTTATTTCACTTTTATTTAACCTTCATTTATACAGGTAGTCTCATTGCTATAAATTCCGACCAATATCACAGCGTGGGGTGTGTGGGAGTAGGGGTTCAACTAAATCTATAACATCAAGATTAATATTCCACAGTTCTACCTCACTTTCCAGTTTCAGAGCGTATGGAGGTGTGGTCAGATTCAGTTACATCCTGAGATCTACTTGATTTTGTCTAACAGCAAATGCAGACACATGAAACGGCCCATAGACTACTTGATGTTTTACTTTGAAGTGTTAGTGTGTACTGTAAGAGTAACGCGGAATGGGGTTAACGACAACATGGTGGCTGAAGATAAAGTGGTGCAGAAGGAGCTCCGTCTGACACACCAGCAACTTGGGTGATTGCCAACCCTCCGAGCAATGATATCAATATAGGTTGGGTTCTGTCAGTCTAGGGTTACGAGCTGAAATTGGTGCCATATCTCTATAATGTAAAGCACAACAACATTTTAAAGGACGTGAAATGTCTGACCTTTCTGGCGTTAGTTGTTGTTATATATGCTTGGTCTTCATGGTCCATTAAGGTGTTCTAGCACGTCTTACACGTCAACTGAACCTCATCACACCTTCATACATCTTGAAGGGGAAACTGTCATATATCATGTTACAGTTTTGGTTCCATCAAAATGTCCAATACAACATCAAAAATATGACAGCAATTTCAATTGATAATGAGTGATTGCAACAGTGACACTAGCCCTATATGCTTTCCTGGTCTATCATTTGATGGCAAATGTTGGGATTATCTGTACTAATATAACTATGAATATTTCAATAACATAATCAGACGATAAAAGAAACACTGACCTATTAATAGTGTGTATGTAATCGTACATTTAAGTATTGACAAGGAAATTATTTGTCCTGTGTCTGTTCAACAGGAACTTCATGTTTTGAGTACATGAGTAATGACAAGGAGAGCCAGTCAGGATCACGAAGTGCTATAATCAATGCAAGCCTTGGTTTCAATTGACATCAGTGCCTTTATTTTCGCTTAGATTAACATCGCTAAGAAAACCGTCATGCAATGTGGTCTGCTTTTGTAGGGTATGAGGATTAGTAGGTAGGGGTTGGGGTTAATATCATCATCTGATCTATTTCACCATGTGTTCCTCCAGAGGTTCCCAAAGCATTGTGGGATTTTCTTCCACCATTTCTGCCTCCATTTGTAGATGTCTGAGGGCCTGGATGTTGGCCGTTTTCACTTCGTTCTTTGTGCCTATCGCATGCAGCCAGTTCTCTAGTCTCCGTCATCCATCATCCCCGGCTGACACTCTGATAAACAGCCTTGTCCCCTCAGTGTTTCTTATTACATTCTCCCCGTGTCTCCTCTCTCCTCATTTACTTCTGCCTCCTCATTCCATTTCTGTCTCTGCCTTCCTTTTTCTCTCTGTCTCCGATTGTGTTTCTCCCTTCGCTGCATCAACCTCCGCCCCTCTGCCCCTTCTGCCTCCCCACTGCTAAACCCCCTAGCCCCTCGACCCCTCCCTGTGCGCAAGCGCGCGCGCACACACACACACACACTCCTACCGCTGCATTATCGACTCCAACCCGGTCTGCAAAAGCCACTGTAATGCCCCATTAGAGATACAAGGGATTGGAGAGACACAAAATAACACAAATGACCCTAAGGGTAGAGAACACACACACACTGTCACTTTCCCAGAAATCATAAATGCACCTCCGCGCGCACACCCGACGTAGGTGGACAAGGTTATCAATGGGTGTGTGGTGTTAATGTTAATGTGGAGCGGCAGGTGGAGCACGGATGGGGGCCAGGGTTTAAAGCCAACTGTGGGTCCGTCCAGCCCAGGGTCTGCCCGCACTGCAACGCTCCACACAGGGGGTGTCACATTGAGTCTCAGCCAGCCAGCCATCATGACAACCATACACTCCATCCTATCCATACACTCCATCCTACATGCAGCGCTTCTACGGAGGCCCCCCCCCACATCGTCTCCCTCTCGTGGTCGGTGGCGTGGACGATGCACATACAGATCTTTGATGTTGTTTATTGATGCGTCAGCCTGTTTCCCACAAACCCCGCGTTACAGTCCTAAACAGACATGTATCAGGGATGTGTCAAGGAGGAGCAGTGCACAGACGGGCAGGACCAGCTCTCGTAGTCCATGTCCCCATCTACACAGAGAGCAGAGGTGGAGGAGGGGAGTGGAGGAGCAGCCTTGCCTTGGTTGCATCTCAGAACATCACCATCCTGATCTTGGCTGAAGCCAAAAAAAATATCCTATTCCTCCAAATTATGAACAGAGGAAGATCCAGTCCTGACTCTAGCCCCAGACAGACAAAGGGGGCTCGAAGGAGGCCAACTTGGCCATGATGACAAAAAAAGGGTGTGTGAGAAAATAAAGCAGGCAAGCTTACCGTTTCACCGTCCTGCGTCCATTCACCAAGGATACTGCAGACAAACACTCTGAGTAAGAGAAAGGCTGTGTGCAATCCACTCTTAGTCCAACATCCTCCAAATCTCTCTCCTTTCACACTCTCTTTTTATCCCACTCTTTCTCTTATTATTGTCTGTGTTCTATTTCCTCTCGCGTTGGCTCCAAGGCAGTTGAGACACTGCAGCGATGGGGGAGGAGGGTGTGTGTATGTGTGCACGTTTGAGTGTGTCAGAGAGCTCAGGGAGAGAGAGAGAGTGTACAAGAGAGAAAAATGAAGGGAGGAGTCAGCAAGGACAGAGAGAGGAAAACGGACAGGATTAAATCATGAGAGAAACAGAAGGAGGAAAAAGGGCACCAAGCTAAACAGAACACAGGGCTGTGAGTGCATCGCTGCTCTGTTGCATGCAAAGGGAAAATGAAAGAAGTGTTCAAGGAAACAAAGACCTCTGCAAGCTGCAGTGGAAATGTCGGGTTGTAAGAGTTTTTCAATGTATCATAACCGCGCTTATTCTCTTTCTGTGGACTATGACAAGTCAACAGCAGGATTGGTTGTGATTTCATTGATGGCAGAAATAGCATGAACGATAGAGATAGAGAGAGAGGGCGAGAGAGAGGGGAGAGGAGAAGAGAGGAGAGGAAAGGAAGGGAGGGGAGAAGAGGGATGACGATATGGGACTGGGAGGGGGATTGGATAATGGTGTAATGTGCTGTTTCCGTGCCAACTGTTTCTGTGACAGAGGGACCATTTCCTTTACTGCGATTGGCTCTAAGCAACAACAGATAGATATGCTGACAAATTAAAAATCGTACTATGTGGGGTGGGGCTTGCTGTTCTCCTAATCACCCATCTATCTTTGGTAAAAAAAAAACAGGCCTGGTGTCCTGTATACCCATAACAAGGCAAAACACCCACACCCATTCAGGTTATAGTGCGTAAGTTGCTGCATGACGTTGACTGCACATCCATCATTAAGGATATAGGCAATGTGTGTAAGGAGACTCCTCACACACACACTGGCTAGGGTAAAGAAACCCAGTATCAGATTGCTGGTAGTGTTAAGAGGAAATGGGAACTTTCGGTGTTGGAACAGCTATGCCATGCTGTCAATAAATGCTATTAAACTATTGCTAAATGAATTCAATAGATCCACTCTGAGCACTTAGGGTGGGGGTAGGTAGACATGTCTGCCTCCCATGACTCCTCGCCCAGGCCTGTTAATCCAGCCTGACAGACATGTGCTCTGAGTGGGACCGGAAGCTTGCCATTGTCCTACCTTAGCCTTATCTAGTCATGGATCATTGATGAGCTAAGGCTAGCTACTGAGTTTTCTCTGTGGTGGTGTCTCTCTCTTTCTGCCTCCATTTACCTATTGGATTTGTTGTGCTTTTCTTGGAAAAGCATTTTGCAATGTTTTACATGGTCCCCAGACAAATGTTTAGCCCATCTAAACAGACATATGTTTAGCCCATTCTTGTCAGCATGCACATTTAATACAGCCATTACTGTAGACAAGAATTCTAAAAGGCGGGAAAGAAATATTACAGTCTATTAGTTAACTTAACAAGTCACCTTGAACGGAATGCCCATTCATGCATAAATGGGTACTGCAGTGTTGGCAAAAGTTTGTTTTTTACTATTAACTTTTTAGCTAGCTTTGCTTTTTGGAAGCAAGCATGATTAATATTTAACAAAATTGTGTTTGACTTGTGGCAGTCAATGGAAAATCAACTCATAGTGAAAGCCTTGTAACTTTGGTTTTGTTCTACTAGCTAGCTACACACTAATATTAGTTGGTTGTGGTAGTTCGGGGTTCAAATATGTGCATGCATTAGACATTTTGGTGTTGACATTTTTATACATATATTTAAATAAACCTTTAACTTAAATAGCTAGCTGTTCAAGCATGAGCAACATTGAGTTGTGCCTCATTGACATAATTTTACTGCATCATTGGTTTGCATGAACGTTTGTAGCTATCTGATGGTAAAGTTAGTTCATTAGTTAATCTTAGCGGTAGTTCTGGGTTAATAACCATGTACTATTACAGTTTAGTGAAACTATTTACATTGTGTTAAGTATTGGCCAAATTTCCCCTTCCCAAAATGTGAAATATGTTAAGACTTTTGTTCAAAGCACCAGAGCTAATGCTTCTCATTATTTCACACAAACTGTTGTTTTATGACAGATCTACAGTACCATTTATGGTTACGTAGTCTTTCTAAAAGAGATTTGCTAGCCAACTAAGCTTTTGGAAAAAATAATTTCAACGTCTTGAGTAATGACATGAAACATGGATAAAGCCACCCAAGTTGCCTCACAACTGAACAATGTCTTCCTGACAGAATACACTGACATTATCATATGCAACTTTACCCTCAACAGGCTTACATACATTATAACCCAGTCATTGTCACTGTCTTTATGCATGACTAGCCTCTTGTCTTATAGCTAATGGGATTTCAATACATAAGTGCCCTACATCTGTGCAGCTGATTTCACACATATGGCCTGATATGTGACACAAGGTGTAGGCTACAGTACCTGTTCTTTCCAGTTAATATGAAAACACACATGTTGAAAATGTGAATAAACATTACGAGAACGCAGTTTGATGTCCACTATTTAGTGACTATTTATTACTTACTCAGTGCTTTCCATTTCACTTCCACAAATTTGGAACAAATCCTCAGGAACAGTCACGTCATCTGTTTTCCTCTATGAAGCCCACATGCTTTGTAGGACAGATCTGTGACAGCGGCAACATAGTTATTAAAAGCAATGCATGTCTTCATTTCACTCAGTGATTAGTTGATGATCTACCTTTTTGATCTAAATGATCAAAAATTTTCTTCCATAAAACGTCAAATTCCCACTACTATTTTGACGCATTTCACTAACTTCAAAAAATAGATCTAAATCCTTTACATTTTAATTTGTTTTACATATTTTAAGAAAAGAAAATGTGCTTGTTATTTAGGTGTGTTTATTATAAATCCTAGATTCCCACTCTACTACAGAATTTTTTCTAGCCACTGTGCATCAATGTCTCGTTGTTACTTTGGGGTTTTAGGCTGGGTATCTGTATAAGCACTTAGTGACAACTGTTTATGTAAAAAAGGCTTTATAAAATAAATTTGATTTGATTTAATAATTACTATGGGAGTAGCCTAAAGGCCAAAAGCACTCTTCTATTTAATCATATAATTGTTCCAACTGCCTAAATTTGTCCTAAAATAGAAAATGAATTTGCTTGATGGACCATGTTATGACTATGTTAAAACAATTCACTGTGTTAGGGAAGTAAATGTCAGGGATTGTAAAAGAGAAAGTGTTTTCCAATAAATAATAAAATAAAATAAGATTAACAATATTTTTCTTAAGCAAGTCGTCCCCAGAGGAATAAGGCCATGTATTGCTGGTCTGAAGCACAAGATTTTTTGAGAAATGCTGTTATATCCCACTTTAAATAATCAAGTATATTTGCTCTGGTGCCAATACATACTTCATGTGTCAGTGCTAGGAAAAATGATGGTCATTGAAAGATTTACTGTGGATTTAATGTTAACTTGATTTAGAACATCTAAGTATTTGTTCATTTAAATAATAAATGTGTGTATCTCTGTGAGGAGAATACTGAGACAATTCAATCTTTGACAAATTAACATTTTGACTGATCATAATACACAGGAAATGTATCTGAATAGAATCTTTCAATTTGTGCAACCCGTTCTGCATACCTTGTATTTATCTCAAGAGTTCTAACTGTCTCACCAGAAATGATGAATGGAATGGAAAAATAATCACCAGGTATCAACGTCATATCAATGACAGATATATTTTTGCAATACCACAAGGCACAAGCACACATTATCAGGTTGATGACAAGAATTAGTTGGATTTTCAGACATATTTCTCGTACTGTAAAGATACTTTTTATGTATTTCCTAACAAGCTGCCAAAAAAACACAAATTTACTGGTCTTGTTTAAAAGCCAGAGGTAGGTTTCTCAATATTGTTAGTCATCATTGTTCTGAAATGTTCGTGCTATACAGACTGTTTCTTATAATGACTTCATCCTCACTGCTCCAGCTGTGAGCACTACTCTATATATGGAAAGATAAAAGTGCTAGTAATGAAGCCAGAAAAGCACCATTGTTTTTGTTAGTGTCTGTTACTGTTAATTTTATTCTCTAACAATGTGAAAAATGTTCTATGAGATAGTAAGGCCATGCAACTTTACATGGTGAGAAAGAGTCAAGGGCCACACCCTTTTCTGCAATGCCAAGCAAATTAGCCATGTGCAAGCATTATAACAAACAAGTGAAGATGCTACAACAGCAGATAGGGGTTATTCTGTTTGGAATTTAGCCCACATGCTCAGTGATGTGTGTCTAACTAACCTGGAAAGTATAGTTCAGTGTAGCTGCATGGTGGCACGATAAGATAGGAAGAACATTCTTATATGCTTATTGGATCATAGAGCCCATGTTGTTTGAGCAACCAGTGGTTCCCAACCAGGGGTACTAGGACCCTTTAGGGTACTTGGCCTATCAGCAGGGATATTTAAGAAAACTGATGAGATCATAGGCTTACATGTAAAAAGTACAAGAGAGGGTACTTTAGGGGCACTCTCGGTAGAGCAAAATTTAGTTGATGGTACAGTAACTGAAAATGGTCGGAAACCACCGAGCTAGATTACTGTTAAATGTTCCGTTGCCAAAAAGGGCACCAATGAGTACAGCAGCTCTTAAGAGGAAGACATTTAAAGTAGTCAACATCCTTGAAAATCCTTCAAAAGAATTTTTTATGATCTTCTTGATGTTGAAATTTATTAAGTGTGGTAGGGAATTTATCCTGTTAGTGGCGCTATGGCGCGACAGCTGAATTCTAGCAATGCTGATAGCGATTGTCCCTTCCAGTGTCCCTGACGACCACCCCCACCCCCGTTCCAACACCGTCTGTCCTCTTTCTTTACCCTCTCAAATACTATTCCTTCATCTGTCTTCCTCTCTCTGTTTCCCTCCGTCTCACCCTCCCTCTGCCTATCCCCTTCTCTCAGACATTCTGTGCCTCTCCCAGCATCCTGTCTCCCTAATCCTTAATCCTGTGAAAATCGGTCAGGCGGAACAGGGCAGCTTTGATCAGGCTCTCATATCAGACGTGGTAACAGTGTTGGCTCCCCCAGATCCCACAGAAACCCGGAGCCCAGTGGGACGGAGAGGAGCTGAGGCGTTCCAAGCAGGAGGACACACCCAGCTACCCTCTGGAACACGGGCAGACAGGCCAACTCTCCACTTTCATTCATTGCAGCATCACAACTGGCAGCTCACAGATAACTGATTTACACTGGCACATCATTTTACTGTGGCTTTCATTTTTTAAGGCAATGTGACTTAAATGTGTATGGGTCTTGTAGAAAGTACATTTTTGTTGTTGAATCCTCTCCTTGAGAGTGTGCTTCGAGTTTTGGCATTGGTGTCGGGCATTGTGTGATACAGCTAGGGATAATTCATACTGCCCACTTCGTGGCAGGGATGTCACTCAACTCATGCTGGGTAAGGTGGCAGAAATGTGACACAAACAGGAAAGCTAGACTCCTGTAAAGGTCAGGTTTGCAAAGGACATCCACCAGGGAAAGGTCCAGACACGACACAGCGTGTACTCTGTCAAAAAGGCTTCCCACTGGCACCCACACTCCACCAGACCTAGGCAGAAAAAAAATATATTTAGTAGAATATATTTTGTAGTTTATTTGACTATAATCAATGTAGTGGGAAGGTTGTTGAGTATAGAGAATCATTATTATGACTTAGATAAACAAAGATGCCTTTGTTAAGTAGAACAACCGTCTTGCGATGTCCTACTCAAATATTTGGCTGTTTTTGTGTACATTTTTACATAGTTTACACAACATGCTCATCAAAATGCTTGTCCAAAGATCTCTTACAACAATTGAAATAGAAATTTACTTGGGGTGGGGTTGCTGTCCAACATTTTGAAGAGGAGAGTTGTATTTGTTTCTGGGCACGGGAGGGTACTGCATAATTTCCCTTTTCACATTCACCGTTTAGCAGGTTTTATTTTGTAATTTATTCTTCTTAATTTAACTTGACGTGTTGATAACCAATATTTCTTTACTAAAAATAATATTTAAACAAGCATTGTCATTTCAGATGGCATCTTCCATTTTGACACCGAAACCTGAACATGTTGCACTGTATGCATTTTAAACGCATAACTGTAAAAGAAAAATATAGAAAATTTAGTATAGTGTAAAGAAACTCAGTAGCTGATCAATGTCTGCAATGAGCTTTGATTGTAGAGTAAGACAGGCAGTAGAGTGAGCTCATCCATGGTGGTCAGCAAAACCTCAGCCCTCATTCTCACACTGTAGCCCTGAGGGACATCAATTGTGCCACAAAACCATGCAGCAATGGTAAGGCAATATTCACGTTGATTATTCACAGTGTTGCTACAGTTAGTGTTATTTGTGTCTGTAATACCTATTTGTGAATTGATTTGATTAGCAGGGTGGGTGTCTAAATTTGTTTCAGTACAAGGGGAGGGTCAGGAGAGCATCATGTAATAATATTTGCAATGTTGGGAAGGGCTCGTGTATCTCAGTTTAATCTATCTTTGAGCGTTGATCAGCCCCTGTCTCAGGTCTCTAGACATACAGCTGAGGCTGCTGGAAGTGTATGGTTTTCAGGATGACGCAAAAGAAACAGCATATCTTATGGTAATATAAAAAGTTTAACAGTCTAGGATTGGTGGTGTCAAAGAGCATACACAATTCAATTAGACAGAGGAAAATAAGGCCTAGCAGTGTTAAGAGGAATTAATCCAACACAAGCGATGTATTTCCCCATACTTCACATGACCGTTGGGCTGAAGCTCTCTTTGCATCCACAACAATAATGACACTGTGCTCAGACATCATTTTAATCAGTTGAGAAATTTAATCAAGTGCTTTGAATCAGCCTGAGAGACTGAGCATTAGCCTGGCCCAGCTGTGTACAGGATGTTCAGGATCTGATATATGACCCACCGCCACAACTCTCTCCCCTGTAGATCGGAATCTTATTCTCAAGCACTGCTCATTTCCGTGCTTTTTCTGGGGGTTTTCTTGTTTTTTCACACATTTGAGCAGAAAGTAGCAGGTGTGAGTATTACAGACTTGATTAAAACATCTAATCATCTGCACGACTTCCGGAAATATGACCTGACATGACATTGCTAAAAAAGTGATTGTGCTTCTCTGGAAGTGGGAAGGAGGGAGTGAGAAAGACTCACTGACATTAGATGGTCAATATCCATCCAGCGCTACGGCACCACATGGAGGCAGCTAGGACTGACGTAGTGATGGTGTATGGGTATTCAATGAGCAGGGATGAAACGTGATGCAGTGAGACCGCGGAGCTGCAGCAGTTGGTGGAGGGCCTGACTGACAGAAAATCTTCAATCACATATTTGGCACGCTGGCGCGCTTCAGAGAACGAGCACTCCCTCCGTTGACCTAGATAAAATCCAACAGTATGCATCTATCTATTTATCTCCCTCTCTGTCTTGATCTATCTCTTTATCAGTCTCTCACTTTCTTCCCATCTGTATATATTGCGTTCTTTTTATCTCCGTCTCTCAGTCTGTCTTGCGCTGTCTTTCTCCAGCTCTCTCTATGTCCATCTCTTTCTGTCCACCTCCATCTCTCGATCTCCATCTCCCTCTGTTGCTCTGTCGGTCCTCTATCTTTCTCAGTCTCATTGTTTGTCTCTCTTCCTTTCTGAAAAAAAACGTGCATTGAGGCATTCTTGTGAAATTTTTGGAAAGTGAGAATCTGGATGCATGGTTGAGATTCAGCATTTCAGGTAAAATATAATGACTGGGTGGATCTGGTTTTCTGTTTTCTGCTTGTGATACCTGTTCCACTATGGTTTGAATGTGCAGCCCGACATCTAGTGGCCACACAAGACATCTGAGACATTGTTATTCTGGACTAGTGTCTGTTCAATTACTTACTTGTAAAAATGTAAATGTAAGTTTCAGATTGTTCTGAAGTTGTAGAGGATAACAGGGGTGGTTGTAAAAACCAGTAATTGTAACTTCTTGTAAAAATCTTGGATTTTTCTAAACAGAAACAAGCTGGAGTGATAAAACTCATATAGCACATACCCATTTACAGGAAGTTATCTCCATCCTTGAAAGGGTAGGAGCTTAAAAAATGATACTCTTTGTATGTTTTACAGTAAAAGTTCTGTATTGAATGAATGAAACTTGTTTTTCCACTAGCTCTTATACTACCCAAAGAATTCATGTTCAATAATTCAAGCTGGTATACAGGTATATACATTTTGTCACTATGTTTGCTAAACATGGGTATTATTATCTCTTGCTAGGTACATGAAGTGTTGCCATGGCAGTTAGATTAGGGGCAATTGCAACATGGTGTTCAAATAATCCCGAGCCAAGCAATTGGCTCTATTTTTGGTTTCAAATAAATACTGTAATCTAACTTTATGTAAAACAACTATGTTTCCTATGGAAATGAAATACTGACCGAGTTGGATTGGTCTTTGAGCAATACTGTAAAATAAAAGAATGAACTGATACCCTTGCCCCTAGTCTCCCCTACCTTTTCAAATATCCAAACACAGGTTAAAAATTGGCCCTCACTGCACACACAATGCCAGACTGACTGGTACCAGCTTATCTAGTCCATCTTAGACAAATTCCCTCTGTAAATCATCTCGCGCCTCGATATCAGATTACCTAACAGAGCGCTGCATTCTGGTAGATACCAGATCATTTTTAAAGTCAACACCTCCTTCGGCCATCATCCTTTACAGTTCTGCTGCCAGTGACTGGAATGAATTGCTAAAGATTTTCAGACTTGATACTTGATTTCATCACTCCATAACTTTTAAAATGTAATTGTCTGAGCTGCTACCTGATCACTGCTCCTGCTAAGCATCTTACTCCACTGTATTTATGTTACCTTATTTGGTGTGCAACTCCATACCAAACTCCATTTGTGTTTATAAGCATTCCTTCACATAGTGATCTATGCACCTCATCTAGCTGTAAAGGTATCACTTAATATATTGACATCTTGATAATGTTATTGTATTCTTTGGTTTTTATCCTATTCACGTGTTTTGTCTTGAAATTGTTATGCCTTTGACCAGGTTTCCACTGAAAATGAGAATTGGTTGTCAATCACCTTAATGGTTAAATAGATGACATTTAAAGTATAAAAAAATAAAGAAAGACACAATAAAATACTGAAGATAATGCATTTAATCAATCATACAATACATTATTGTCAATATCACTATATCAATGAATATATGCATATCATCAATGTAATATATCCAACCTGTTCCAAATGGTGTTAAAATGGCTTACAAACAACCAACGCCTTGTCACCAAAACCTTATCTAAACTTTAATTCAGTTTATATTTTGCACACACACACACCTGCAGAGTGTAAAAACACACTTATAACAATGTTCCTCCTTCTACAGCTAATGCGTTACACCAGTTTCTTCTTGGTTGGTTCTAGCATCAGTATCATAAAAACTGTCAGTGGAATTTAATGAAAAGTCTAAAAAAGTCAATCAGTAATAGGAAATGTGACTGTAACTGAGCTTGGCAACTTGTCCATTAGATGGAACACACAGCCTTTTGAATACCTGAATATGTAAAGAATGTAAAAAAAATCTTGAATATCAACTCTAATGGCCAATATCTGTGATTATTCTCCTTTCCAAGAACTACAATTATTTCCATTATCAATGTATTAAAGCTGTAGAGATCATGAAAGTGAAAATAGAAACAAAATGTATTAACTCAGAACTTAACTACAAGGTACCGCATAAGGGCAATTCAATGGAAAGTTCAACATGAGAATCCACAAAGTTAAAAATGTCCAAATTAAACTAGCTTGGCTGACAACTGACCTTAAACACAAGCAGAGGTTAAATTGGGATTTGGTAAGTGGGGGAACCCTACTTTTTACTTTCCAGTTCTATTTAAAATGTGAAACTGCTGGCTAGTGGAAACACGGGAGCTCAACTCCCCCTACGTCTCATTTTAACCGTATGTGCAGGAGCTCAGCTCCTGCTGGCTCATGCCCAACTTAACCTCTGCACACCAGGAACTGTTAAAATGATGTATTCTAGCTAAAATATATGCTGAAAAGTTGAAACCAGTTTTCAGACAGATGGCACCATGAGTGCAGTATCTAAAATCTATAAAGTCCTGTTGTTGTCATTTTCTAAAAAAAAAATGAAAGACCCTCAGTATCCAGAAAAGTAGATAAGCGGTTTAGGCACATATTGTGTTATTTCTTTGTATGATATTTGCAATCAATTTAAATATCAGAATGTATATACAGTGAGGGAAAAAAGTATTTGATCCCCTGCTGATTTTGTACATTTGCCCACTGACAAAGAAGTGATCAGTCTATAATTTTAATGGTAGGTTTATTTGAACAATGAGAGACAGAATAACAATAAAAGAATCCAGAAAAACGCATGTCAAAAATGTTATAAATTGATTTGCATTTTAATGAGTGAAATAAGTATTTGATCCCCTCTCAATCAGAAAGATTTCTGGCTCCCAGGTGTCTTTTATACAGGTAATGAGCTGAGATTAGGAGCACACTCTTAAAGGGAGTGCTCCTAATCTCAGCTTGTTACCTGTATAAAAGACACCTGTCCACAGAAGCAATCAATCAATCACATTCCAAACTCTCCACCATGGCCAAGACCAAAGAGCTGTCCAAGGATGTCAGGGGCAAGATTGGCTACAAGGCTGGAATGGGCTACAAGACCATCGCCAAGCAGCTTGGTGAGAAGGTGACAACAGTTGGTGCGATTATTTGCAAATGGAAGAAACACAAAAGAACTGTCAATCTTCCTTGGTCTGGGGCTCCATGCAAGATCTCACCTCATGGAGTTGCAATGATCATGAGAACGGTGAGGAATCAGCTCAGAACTACACGGGAGGATCTTGTCAATGATCTCAAGGCAGCTGGGACCATAGTCACCAAGAAAACAATTGGTAACACACTACGCTGTGAAGGACTGAAATCCTGCAGCGCCCGCAAGGTCCCCCTGCTCAAGAAGCACATGTACAGGCCTGTCTGAAGTTTGCTAATGAAAATCTGAATGATTCAGAGGAGAACTGGGTGAAAGTGTTGTGGTCAGATGAGACCAAAATCGAGCTCTTTGGCATCAACTCAACTCGCCATGTTTGGAGGAGGAGGAATGCTGCCTATGACCCCAAGAACACCATCACCACCGTCAAATATGGAGATGGAAACATTATACTTTGGGGGTGTTTTTCTGCTAAGGATACAGGACAACTTCACCGCATAGGGACAATGGACGGGGCCATGTACCGTCAAATCTTGGGTGAGAACCTCCTTCCCTCAGCCAGGGCATAGAAAATGGGTCGTGGATGGGTATT
Organism: Esox masquinongy; assembly: GCA_016801175.1. Lineage (NCBI taxonomy): Eukaryota > Metazoa > Chordata > Actinopteri > Esociformes > Esocidae > Esox > Esox masquinongy. Next base: position 76,782 of record JACXGI010001529.1, read on the forward strand.
CCAGCATGACAATGACCCAAAACACACGGCCAAGGCAACAAAGGAGTGGCTCAAGCAGAAGCACATTAAGGTCCTGGAGTGGCCTAGCCAGTCTCCAGACCTTAATCCCATAGAAAATCTGTGGAGGGAGCTGAAGGTTCGAGTTGCCAAACGTCAGCCTTGAAACCTTAATAACTTGGAGAAGATCTACAAAGGGGAGTGGGACAAAATCCCTCCTGAGATGTGTGCAAACCTGGTGGCCAACTACAAGAAAGGTCTGACCTCTGTGATTGCCAACAAGGGTTTTGCCACCTATTACAAAGTCATGTTTTGCAGAGGGGTCGAATACTTATTTCACTCATTAAAATGCAAATCAATTTAAAACATTTTTGACATGCGTTTTTCTGGATTTTTTGTTGTTATTCTGTCTCTCACTGTTCAAATAAACCTACCATTAAAATTATAGACTGATCATTTCTTTGTCAGTGGGCAAATGTACAAAATCAGCAGGGGATCAAATACATTTTTCCCTCATTGTATATGTTTCTACAATAACATTGTAATGTTAAGTTTGATGTATGAATAAAAGTACCTGCTGTATAGTATTCAGGCTATCAGTAACTATGAACACCTAAGGTACTATTTTCTGTTCACATTTAAAAAACATTCCAAAGGACAAGAAGAGTTGTAATTTTCATCAACACATTTTTTAAAATGTGAATTTCTTTTTCAGATTATGTAAGTATTCAACCTCCAAGGACGTTTGAACATTTTGCAATCTTAACCTGGAAGTAATTAGTTAATTGGGATTGTCTGTCACTCATATGTGGAGGGAAAACACTTTATTGTTATACTATAACTAAAACATGTTAAGTCTTCATTAAATAAATATATACTTCCTTTGCTATGACATACTTAAATAGGGTGCAGTCAATTGCTTTTAGAAGTCACAAGTGGCATACACAGTCCATCTGTGTAAAACTGAAGTGTCACATGAACCCATACACATCTGTTTCTGGACGCCACCACAGTATGGCGAAGAGAATATTCAAACATCCACATCCAACATCAGAAAAGCCAAAGAGCTTTAAAAACAACCCAGAGACCGTTCTGGGAAAGCACCAATGAAGGCTGGGCTATAAAAAATATATTCCACTTTGTGAATGGTCAGAGAAGCAATGAAGAGAATCACTGACAGAGCAACAGAGTTCCACAACCAGGTTGGGAGAGAGTCCATGCTGTTTGTCAACAATTGTTGTACATAGGTGCTCTACAAAGCTGGGTTATATCAAAGAGTGGTTTGGAGAAAGCCATTACTGAAAATGTATCACATCAAATCTCATTTTGCCATAATACATGTAGAAGACACGCCAAATATGTGCCAATAGGTTCTCTGGTTGGGTAAGACCAAAATGAAACTTCCATAACAGAGTGTAACATCTATAACAGAGACTGTAACGACCATAACAGTATAACATCCATAATAGAGTGTAACATCCATACAGAGAGTGTAACATCCACAACCAAGTGCAACATCCACCACAGAGAGTGTAACATCCACAATCAAGTGCAACATCCACCACAGAGTGTAACATCCACAACAGAGTTAACATCTAAAAGTGTAATTTTAGCTCTCTCAACAAGTAAAACCAAAATTCTAAATAACTCTGTTTCCGAAAAAGTTGGGACGCTGTGTAAAATGCAAATCAAAACAGAATGCAATGATGTGCAAATCATTTATCCATATATTAAATTGAAAATAGTACAAAGACAACATATCAAATGTTAAAACTGAGAAATTTTATTGTTTCTGGAAAAATACATGCCCAGCAACACATTTAAAAAAAGTTGGGACACTGGCATCTTTACCACTGTGTTGCATCACCTCTTCTTTTAACAATGCACTGTAAGCGTTTGGGAACTGAGGAGACCAATTGCTGTAGTTTTGAAAGTGAAATCTTGCTTGATTTAAGATAGAGCCTGCTCAACAGTTCAGGGTCTCCTTTGTCGTATTGTTCATTTCATTATGCGCCAATTGTTTTTAATAGGTGACTGGTCTGGACTACAGGCAGGCCAGTTTAGCACCCAGACTCTTTTACTACAGACATGCTGTTGTCATACATGCAGAATGTGGTTTGGCATTGTCTTGCTCAAATAAGCAAGGCCTTCCCTGAAAAAGATGTTGTCTGGATGGTAGCATATGTTACTTCAAAACCTGTATACATTGTTCAGCATTAATGAGGCCTTCCTAGATGTGCAAGTCACCAATGCCATGTGCACCAATGCACACCCATACCATCACGGATGCTGGCTTTTGAACTGTGCGCTGATAAGTAACGCAGTCTTTCACAGTGGTGAACCCCTCCCCTCCTCACTTCTGACAGACCCATCCTCTTTGGAATGATATTTTAATACAAAATCATGTTACTGACGTGTTGCCAATTGACCTAATTAGTTGTGTGACATTCCACCAGTCTTAGTTTTTTTGAAGCATGTTGCTGGCATCAAATTCAAAGTGGGCATATATTTTTGAAGGACAATAAAATGTCTCACCAGAAACTGTCACCAGAAGCCTCATATTTCTAAGTCAAAGCCTACTTTCAAACAGCCTAATAGAGGCCTTTATGACCCAACATCATTGTATCAGCCCTCTCCCGCTCCATCTCTTTGTAAAATACAATACATCCAAACATAGAAGTTGGACATCTAGTGACCACGAATTAAACAATGCTGGATTTTGTGGCACACAGTATTTCAGATAACAGTTTTGACTTACATGAGCTCTAAATAATGTAAGCTTCTAGAAAATACTGAATGATGTTTGTCTTGTCTAAATCAGTGGTTGTGGTGTTAGGAAGAAGTAGGAACAGATTGTACATAATCTCTAAGAACAGCTCCTTCCAGATTTTGGTAATCCCATGCTGATACTTCTGGCGTGGGGGGGGGGGCAAAAGCCTGAGCAAAGATACCATACCCATTATCCTGTCCCCATGTGCACTGGGCATTCACAGGTCGCCTGTCACAGTGACTACCTATGGCTGCTGCATCCATCCTTTACAGATGGCTAGGATGATAAACGTTGTGATCAGCTATGGCACATGTCTGCTCAATCTCCTCTTCAATAACCTGAGCATTTATTGATTATTAATCATCATAGTAATAACTTTTTATTTGAATTTATCATTGATGAGATACTGTGAATCCCAACTCATCACATCAAAGGCGCATCCGATGGTCTGATCGTCATTCAACAGACATAGAAAGATGACTCGCTCAGCTATCAGTATTTTTTTGACAAAATCTTTAAACTAGATTCATAGTGGATTTTACAGCATTCAGTTGTGTTTGTTTTTAAATGCCCTAGTAAAATAATCTAACCAAAATGGTTCAAGTGGTATTGAGGTGCATTCAGTCACATTGTATCTCCACTGCTGCAACACTGCCAACTAGTGAGAGATTCAGGAGAAAACCCAGGACAACAATAATTATGGAAGCCCATTCCCACCACCGCCCAAAAAACGATAATGTTGTTTGGATCCAAATTTTGAGACAATATTTTTTAAAAAATTAAATGTTTTTTGATTTGTATGAAAAAATGTTCATACATATATAGTTTATTTTTCATTTTTAACACTGTGTAGCGATTTACATCTATCCAAATTGCCAGCCCACCATGTCAACAAGCAAATGAGACCAGCAGGCACTTGCCCCAGTACTTTTATTTGTTTTTATAAAAAAAATGATTTATTGAAAATGCCCCTCTGGCCCTTTCTGAAACTAGCAAAAGAAATTCAGCCACAAAATAATGTATACCAATAAACTGGTTCTTTGGATCCTCAATGCTAAGCTGTGTTCCAAGTCATATGGTACTGGCCGTAACAATCATGGGAAGTGCTTGACAAAAAGAGACCTCAATCTAACGACTCTCTCAGGTGGTTCAGGGGCTTACTGAGGTCATCAGGTGATTGAGTGTGCCCTCACTGGCATTAACACAACCAAATTCCTCGGGGGAAGAGTAGTTTGGGGAAAAGCAGAATGGTTTGGTTTGAAGCAATCGTCAATTCTCCTGAATAAGTGGGGAGTTGTTTAGAGACATGTTTACAATTGGATATGCCACAAATGGGAAATATTTTAAGGTGAGAAGGAAGGGAACTGGAGGCCCTGTGGTACTACAAAACATGGGGGGAATTATATAATAAAGCCTTGTATGCATTTCATTGCACATGAACATCCTGGCATATAATATACACCGATCGGCCATAACATTATGACCATCTGCCTAATATTGTGTAGGTCGCCCCTATGCTGCCAAAACAGACCTGACCCGTCGAGGTATGGACTCAACTAGACCTCTGAAGGTGTGCTGTGGTATCTGGCACCAAAACGTTAGCAGCAGATCCTTTAACCTCCTGAGAACCTGTGTCCACATATGACGTCACTAGGCTTCCTGCACCATGTACTTCATTCTGCTGTGCTGGTGCATGTAACATGCATTACTTATTGATCTTTAAATACCTCTCTGGTACTGACAAATGCAGTATACACTATGATGTACAGTATATAAATAAAACACTTTGACTGCATATGTCATTAGCAGTTGTGCCCTTATTTGTTGCCATGTTCAGGCATTGAAATGCACACACACTTAGTGCACACACACATACATATACTCACTCACACTGTTTGCAAATTTGTACAATTTACTTTTTTTTCAAAAAGTACTTCCTGTTCAAAGACAATGCTTAGATATTATACTTATCAGGTCCTACTAATCCCAAATAGGTAAGAGAAATTAAAAATACATACATTATCAAAGCTCAGGTCTTAGGGGGTTAAATCCAGTAAGTTGTGAGGTGGGGCCTCCATGGATCGGACTTGTTTGTCCAGCACATCCCACAGATGTTCGATTGGATTGAGATCTGGTGAATTTGGAGGCCAAGTCAACACATTGAACCCGTTGTTGTGTTCCTGAAACCATTCCTGCCACAAAACAATTTTTGCTTTGTGACAGGGCACATTATCCTGCTGAAAGAGGCAAATGCCATCAAGGAATATCGTTGCCATGAAAGGCTGTACATGGTCTGCAACAATGCTTAGGTAGGTGGTATGTGTCAAAGTAACATCCACATGAATGACAGGACTCAAGGTTTCCCAGCAGAACATTGCCCAAGCATCACACTGCCTCCACCAGCTTGCCTTCTTACCATAGTGTGTTCTCCAGGTAAGCGACGCACACACACCATCCACGTGATGTAAAAGAAAACGTGATTAATCAGACCAAGCCACCTTCTTCCATTGCTCCATGGTCCAGTTTTGATGCTCACATGCCCATTGTAGATGCTTTCGGCAGTGAACAGGGGTGAGCATGGGCATCCTGACTGGTCTGCAGCTATGCAGCCCCATACACAACAAACTGCGATTGTCAAACTTAGATCCATCTGTCCATAACACTTTCTTCCAATCTTCCACTGTCCAGTGTTTGTGTTCTTTTGCCCATCTTAATCTATTTTTTATTGGCCAGTCTGAGATACGGCTTTTTCTTTGCAACTCTGCCTAGAAGGCCAGCATCCCGGAGTTGCTTATTCACTGTTGACGTTGAGACTGGTGTTTTGCAGGTGCTATTTAATGAAGATGCCAGTTGAGGACCTGTTGATGTGTCTGTTTCTCAAACTACACTCTCTAATGTATTTGTCCTCTTGCTCAACTGTGCACCGGGGCCTCCCATTCTATCTGTTCTGGTTGGTTTGCACTGTTCTGTGAAGGGAGTACTTACGTAGATGTAAAAATCTGTTGTTTCCAGATACAATAGTCCATTACAAAATTAACAATGGCTACATTGTATTTCTGATCAATTTGATGTAATTTTAACGGACAAAAAAATAGTTTTTTTCCAAAACAAGGACATTTCTAAATGACCCCAAACTTATGGAAGGCAGTTTATGTTGGCAAGAAGGGAGCCCATCTTGAGTCCTGTTTGAACTACGTCACATAACACTAGAGATTCTGTAAACATCTGGTAAAATGATTTTTGGTCTAATTGGTGATGGCTGATTTGGTCTCAACTTTTTGCTGCCCTCTGCAAGAAAACTTAAACTGGAACACTTAGAAATGTCCATGAAAACATACATGAAATGAGTTTGAATTAGAAATATAGCAAAATGTATAGGAAATATAGTCATTTACTTTAATTTAGGTTTGAAATAATTATTTTTTTCGTTGCTTTTGTCAAAGAATCCTCCATTTGCAGCAGTTACAGCCTTCCAGACCTTTGGCATTCTAGTTGTCATTTTGTTGAGGTAATCTGAAGACATTTCACCCCATGCTTCCTGAAGCACATCCCACAAGTTGAAATGGCTTGATGCGCACTTCTTACACACCATACGATCTATAACAGCTCAATATGGTTGATGACTGTGCTGGCCACTCCATTGTAGACAGAATACCAGCTGACTGCTTCTTCCCTAAAAAGTTATTGGATTGTTTGGAGCTGTGCTTTGAGTCATTGTCCTGTTGTAGGAGGAAATTAGCTCCAATCAAGCGCTGTCCAAAGGGCATGATGTTGCAAAATGGAGTGATAGCCTTCCTTCTTTAAGATCCCTTTAACCATGTACAAATATCCCACTTTACCACCACCAAAGCACCCACAGACCATCACATTGCCTCCACCATGCTTGACAGATGGTGTCACGCACTCCTCCAGGATCTTTTCATTTGGTCTGCATCTGCATCATGTTCTTCTTTGTAATCTGAACACCTCAAACTTTGTCTGTCCTTTAACACTTTTTTTCCAATCTCGATCTGTCCAGTGACTGTGTTCTTTTGCCCTATCTTAAACTTGTATATTTATTGGCCAGTACTTATGGTTGCTGATAATAGCCCTCTGTATGCCTACTATATGTAGATATTCCATTGCAAATCAGCAATGTCTAGCTACAATAGTAATTTACAACATTACCAATGTCTACACTGTATTTCTGATCAAAGTTACGTTATTTTAATGGACCAAAGATTTGCTTTACTTTCGAAAATAAGGACATTTTAAAGTGACCCCAAGCTTTTGAACGGTAGTGTAATTCATATCTGGACTTTCTTAAGAAGCTATTGGTCGTTGGTAGGCAGGTTTATATGGTTGGTATACTCCTGGTATGGTATTCTGAATTATCTATTTTCATCTCAAGTTCCATTCCTGCTGCAATGACTAGTTTATTGATTATAACTTTATTAATATTTCTAATTTGCATAATTGTCTTAAATTAATAGTATCACCAGACCCATCCAAACAAGAGAGACAAAACAAACCAACTACTTTTACATATTTACGATCTACCAACTAAAATGTTTATGATTATGACTATATTACTTAACATAATTTGCATAATTAGCATTAATATTAATTAACCCTAAAATAGTAATTATTGAACTGCTCAAACTAGAGGGACCAAATCTACATTGTGTCACATAGTTTGGATATCCCAACCTCAAAGTATTAAAAAAATATTTGCAAACAAGCTGGCACAACACATTTACTCCTGTATTTCTGTAAATGCCTTTTTTAGTTGACCTTTGTTTTTGTGGGGTGGTGGGAATAGGTTTCCATACATTTCAGTCAGCGCACAGTCGCAAACACCACAACTTGTAAACCTTTCTAGCAAGGGCGATATTGCGCGTGCCCGTGACTCTTTCGCCATAGAAAACAAGCTCTAGCGCGGCTTCCATTATAGCCGAAGGTACAGACTTCAGGGATATCTGAATATAAACCGGATAAAACGACCACTAAACATGGATTTACAGCGAGTATAGGATTAGTTGAGATTCAGGCCTGCTTGGGGGCCGTGAGACGGCAGGACACTTGTGAAACCCACGAAATAGAGCTGGAGTTTTTTTTCTCGGGGTGCTTTGTCTTGGCCACCTAGCAAACCATCATCATTGTCATTCGATTGGAAGCTATTTGGCTAGTAGTGTTTGCTAGCTGGGAGCTGGTATACATCGCCATGTTGTTATCAAATGGTGACTGTTAAAATTACCAGTCTTGAACCAAAGGCGGAAATTTAGTCCACCAGGTCCTACCGTTTTGCCACGGGAGCCTGAATCTCTGCACTCGCGAAACCCATCGAACTGACTGTTGTCGTCGGCGAGATGGCGGAGCAAGGGTACTCTTCTTGGTGAGTGCGCATAGCTTGGCATTGCGCGAGCTGGCTAAGCAGTCTTATATGATTGATGTAGAACTATTGATAGATACAACAACATGCTTTGTTCCAAAATTATCAACAATTTTCATTCGCTACAACCAGATTGTCTTGTTTTTTTATTGTTAGCCAGCTATGTTTCAAGTTACAGTAGCGTGAACAGGTCTAGCTAGTTGCCACTTAGCTAACTACCTTTCTTACTACTAGCATCTCATCATAGTACCATCAATGGCACTGCCCCTTCTAAAACGGTAATATGGTTTACTGTAACAATGCAAGAAAAATTGTAGCTCGACAACTAATAGCTACCCAAATATTTTCAATTAACTAGGATTTCAGTCCATCGTCATTATGGTGAAAAACAACTCGTTTTTTGCTACCTCTCGTTATTAGCCAGTTGCACACAAAGAAATGGAGCCGACTATGAGCGTAGCTAACTAGCTACCCAGTTCACGCTTACTGGTTAACTAGACAAGCAGAAAACCTCAAATGTATTCATTTAATTTATTTACTACATTTGAAAGACAGTTGTATGATTGCTCTTGGAATATGTTGAGGATAGAGGTAAAGACTGAGAAATAGCGATGGTTCTTAGTCAACAATTTGTATTAAGTTAGCAATGAAGTGCGCAGCTGACTTGCTAGCTAACGTTAGTCAACACAGCTAGTTTAGCTAGCTATCTTGCTAAATTGGTAAGTCTTCATTTTATTATCACAATGGCATGCCTCGCGAAGACTAGACAGCTGGCTAACTTAATACATAATTCATTATTTTTGTAAATCAGTATGTATGTTCCCGTATTGTTGTTAGCTAGCGTTGTAGATAGCTAGCTACAGTCTACTAGCTAGCATTCCTTGTGCCACAACAATGATGCTGGCTATCGTAACATAGTTATATGTTTCATGTTAGTAGATAGTTATGATAGCAATTGGTACCGTTAAAACCATTGGATTTACTAATAAAACAGTACATAACTCCATTTCGAATCTCGCATTAATTTGGAAATGTGGTAATGTAAATGTCTACTTAGCAAGTTAGTTTTTTAGCCTTGTTTATTAGGGTCTAACCTCATAAAGATTTTGTCCCACTGCGTGACATGCATGGATAGTGTTGTCCTTTATTGTATTTACCTGTTGATTTGGAGGCAACCATTTAGATTACTTGTCTTTACCAGTTGTATTTTGAATTAGTATGCCATTGCCCGTCCTGGTGTCCAATGTTTGCAAAATTGTGACCAAAAAGAACAACCTCACCACCATATAAGGGCCAAATATCTATCCCCTCATTCAAATGTGGGCTGCCTGCAGTTACTCGAGTCTGGTTAGCAGAGTATACTCAACTCAGAATTGCTTGATTGCGATGTAAATAGTGATGAATGTTAGCCGGAGTTGCTAGCAACACCATTGAGTCACCAACAAGCTGGACTTCAAAAAATACTTCAAATTTTAACCTGTACTTATGTTGGTCCTGTACAAACCCCCTGAAAGACTACAGTTTTACAGGACAAGCATAAATATGTAGGAATAAGTATCAGCTGTTGGTAACTTCATTTTGTTTATAGCAAATCCCTCTAACATAGATCAGTGCTTAATTCAAATGAGTTGAGTATACTCTGGTTTGCAATATCAGTATTTTAGTTTCATTGCCGCTTTTTGTTATTATAAATGATACATATGGTCAGACACATGTCTTGTTGACAGAAATGTAGTCTGTACTACAAGAGGCCAGACTGCAGCACATCATGTTACCATGCCTGGCATAAGGAAGCAGCAGGAACTGTTATATTGTCTATTAATTGACATCCTGTAAAAAATGTAGTGATTGACATAGCAATTCACTGATTGGTGCTTAGCAAACATAACTACCCCAAGCTCTGTCCAAATCTCATCTTCAATTGTATTGCGTTGTTACCGTCCTGGGAAATTTGCATTTACATGATAGAACCAAACCTTTTCTAGGATTTGTTCTTACGAGTACCTTTTAAAAGCAACTCTAGGTACCCAGAGACTTTGGATGTGAATAATGTTTTCACCATATTGCCGAAAGGCCAGATATGCCCCAAAAATGCCATTTACTTTTTATGGACAAAACTGAACCTAATTGAGATTATGGCAGGACCTTAGACGAGCACTACATTCTCAAAAACCTATACATGTCTGAGTTAAAGGATTTCTGCATGGAAAAGTGGGCTGAAGTTCTTCCACGTCAGTGTGAGAGACTGATCAACAAACAAGAGTCCGCATTGGCAGTCGTTGTACAGAACCAGTGTTTCAGTGTAACGCCTCGTTCACATTGCAATGCATGTCATCACAACATATCATAACCTGTTTAACTTATGTCCTGGCATCCTGTAGCTAAACCAAAATCAGCTCCTTTTTTCCAGGGACAATTCTACATATAGAATGTATTTTATTAAATTTATTTAAAACATGTTCTAAGGAATTTATTTCGTAACTACATGTAATTTGGAGATGATACTCCATTTGACCTGCTCGCATCATACCTCTACAAACGGTTCAGTATTTGCAGAATTTCTGTCTCTTTTGGGCAACCTACTTGGGCAAATAGACCGCAAATATCCTGGTGATGCCTTTACCATAATGGCAGATATCGGCTTGTTCACCAAGTTCTGAACAAAGTTTAAAAAATGGTGTGACTAGCCAAACACAACAGGAATAAGGTGACGCATAATTACGTGACCACATTGCGATCACGTCTGTGTATTTGGAAATGTCACTGTTAAAACAAATACATGCGTAAACTTTGCAATAACCAGAATTTAAACAAAACGTCCTAGCTCTAAGTGTTCAACATTGGTTTTTGCCACTTATTAACACAAAAAAGTCCAATTTAGTTCTTCTAAATGAACTGAACAGAATAGATTGCATATTTATTCGCCCCCTTTGCTATGATGAACCTGAATGAGCTGTGGTGCATCCAAAAGTCAACTGGGTGCAGTTAAGGTGTTTCACATGATTTCAGGTTAAATACATCTGTCTCTGGTAAGTCCCGCTGTACAATTTCTAACAAAAACTACATGAAGACGAAGGAATATACAAAGCAAATATGGAACAGGTCTCATCAAAATCGCCAGTCACTGGTAGGATATAAAGCATTTCTAAGGCATTGAATATCCTCCAATATCATGGCACAACTGTGAATCTGTCTAGAACAGACCATCCTCAAAAACCGAGTATTGGGAAAGAACGACACTAGTCGGAAAGGCCACCAAGAGGCCTATGGCAACTCAAAGTATCAGACTTCCACGACTGAACTGGCAGACTGCATTCACAATACCTCGGGTGCTTCACCTGAGTGGCCTTAATGGGAGAATTACAAAAAGTAAGTTTTTGTTAAAAACTCACATCTAATCGCATGTGTGAAACTCTGAGACCAAGTGAAAGAAGATTCTATGCTTCTGAAGCTTTTAGCTTAACGCTAAGCTCTTTGTTTGGTGCAAGCCATTATCCTGTGAGAACCATCCCTACCGTGAAGCATGGTGGCAGCAGCATCATGTTATGGGGATGCTCCTCTGTTTCCCACCAGGGCCTGGAAAGCTTGTAAAGATAAAGGGCAAAATGGATGCTGCAAAGTATGGAGAAATGCTGGAAGACAACCTGTTGAAGTGACTTGGGAGAAAATACCTTATCCAGCAGGACAGTTACCCCAAACATACAGACAAAGCTGCATTGGAGTGGCTCAAACATAAACCAGCCAGTGTCCTGGCATTGCCCAGTCAATGCTCAAACCTTAATCCTGCTTAGAATATGTGGAAACTAGAGATGCAACGGTACACAGTATGTTATCAAACCGTTCGGTACGCCCTCTACAGTTCAATACACACATGAACCGTGGTGTGACGATATGCCGTTTTCCCCCATATAATTTCCAAAACATGCTTATTGCACTGCAGACTACACACACATGGTAGATTCAGATCCACAGAACCAGACGCATAGCTTGTGAACAGGTAAGGCAGGCAACTGCTTGGGGCCCCAGGCCATTATGGGGTTCCTGAGGGCTGACAAACTTTATTCCACAGCCATGTCTCAAAATGTGGCAATTGCAGTGACTGCAACCCCCTCCCCCTTAAACAACCAATGGACGATTTGCAATGACATCTCTGTAGGAAACCACCTTAAAGGGGACCCCATGAAGAGAGGGGCAACTAGAAACTACTACTCTTAGCTCCAACGTATCAATGACGAGCACTAGCGAGACAGAGAGAAGCAAATTTGAAGGGGCACCGCTGTATTTCAAATACAGTGTTAATTTTGGCACCCTTTTATGATTTAGTCTAGTCTTAGTAATTATGACTAAAATATCTTAGTTTTAGTCACATTTTTGTCATGTGAATAATGATTTAGTCTAGTTATTGTCAAAAAGATGAAAACAGTGAGCCATTTCAGTCAACAAAACTCTCTTATGTTTTATTCACATCTTAGTCAAATGAAAAGTATTGTCTCAATAACCTATAGGCCTAGTAAACATCATTGACTTCCATGTACACCAACATACATAGTCTGGTTCTACTAACAATTTTTTTGCATGAACATTATTAGATTATTCTAGTCTCAAGTTAGAAGAAAACATTAATCTACAGCAGATAAAGGGCAATAATTAATCCAAAAACACTCACTGATTCTGGGAGATGAAATCTATTTTAACAACTCAAACACGAACGTATGAATGTATTTGTCCAATGAAATCAGTTACAACAGCGTTGACTGGTAATCAGAAGGAAAAAATTTAACTTCTGTGAATAGTGGGGCTATACACTAAGTTTGTGTATATACTCCTTTTTTCCGTACTGATACATGTCAAAATAATTTTTTGGAAGCTATACACTATCAAGTAAGGCTGATGGAACATATCAGTATGTACTGTACAATGTCAATATTGCCTACTATTATTTAAGATTTTAAGGGCAGCAGTGTGTGTACTATGGATATGCGTGAAATTTCCAAAATGTAATTGACCAGTACGAAATATGTACTGCACACGTGATAGTTCAAGTAGTTTAATTGACATGGATGGAAATATCAGTTGGAAATGTAAGAACAAGGAGAACAGAAGATTGAAAAACATTTAGATACTGTAGCTGACAAGTTAAGGTGTACCGACTTCTCCAGTCACCACACCACTGATTTTGCCTGTGCATATACAGTGGATATAAAGTCTACGCACCCCTGTGAAAATGCCAGGTTTTTGTGATGTAAAAGAATAAGACAAAGATAAATCATGTCAGAACCTTTTCCACTTTTAATGTGTCCTATAATGTGAACAATTCAATTGAAAAACAAATTGAAATCTTCGAGGGGGGAAAATGAAAAATAAAAACCTTACAATAACCTGGTTGCATAATTGTGCACACCCTCTTATGACTGTTCAGCTGTTCTAGTAGGATTTTCCCGACATTTTCTTAGTTGCATCTCAGAGCAAAAGCCATGGTACGCAGAGAGCTTCCAAAGCATCAGAGGGATCTCATTGTTGAAAGATAGCAGTCAGGAGAAGGGTACAAAAGAATTTCCAAAGCATTAGATATACCATGGAACACAGTGAAGACAGTCATCATCAAGTGGAGAAAATATGGCACAACAGAGACATTACCAAGAACTGGACGTCCCTCCAAAATTGATGAAAAGAC